>JAQIXR010000951.1:0-17113 GCA_034700825.1 Quadroppia sp. Gr-Ori-00064
AACATAGAGAATAACATAGAGAATAACATAGAGAATAACATAGAGAATAACATAGAGAATAACATAGAGAATAACATAGAGAATAACATTATGTGTTTTTCAGGTCAGCGCCGGTATATAACCGACGACGAGATGTTGGCGCAGATATATCTACTAACTATAACTGGTTTTACTGTAATCGCAAACAATGTGTTGACAGCGATATATGAGTTGGCGCTCAATGAAGACATTCAGCAAAGACTGTACGAAGAGTTGTGTGACAGTCGTGCACCCAATGGTGACATCGACAACGATATACTGTCAGGCCTTCCCTATTTGGAGGCCGTCCTCTCCGAGACGACACGCATGTATAACTCGAGCTACGATATCCCACGTCAGGCCACCTGTGACTATACGCTGGGCAACTATACGGGTATACGCATACAGAAGGGACAGAATGTCGTCATTCCTTTGAATGCGTTACATCGCTGTGAGAAGTATTTCCCGAAAGCGCAGTCGTATATTCCGGAGCGATTCTTAGCCGACAGTAGACAACAGATGACGCCCAACACATATATACCCTTTGGTGTCGGCCCTCGAAATTGCATTGGAAAACACTTCGGAGTAATGGCTATTAAGATGTGTTTGAGTCGACTGATATTGAAGTATCGTTTCTATCGCACGGTTGGAACTGATGTGCCAATGAAGGCCACTGAGCACCTGATTCTGTATTCGCCCCTTAGGGTGATTGTGGGCTTCGAGGAGAGAAACAAACAATTGTGAGAATGCACTGAAAGGGGGTTCTATTTAGATATTTATTTTTAGCCATACATTCAAGTAATCAATATTCTTATGAACGCCCCCTTAATGTAATACACCCTGATTTATGGAAATGAAAATAAATTATATAAGGTTTGTGCTAGGGGGGGATCTTAGTATAGAAACCATATCAAATAGCAATTATTTTTGTTGAAAACATTTTAAACATTAAAATAAATTTTATTTTCAAAAGCATTTAATCGTAATTTCTATTACAATATATTCTATGAATTTATCACTTATTTCAATGTTTGCTTTTATGCGAGTCTTTCATCGATGGCAACTAGGGTGACCAACCGTACACGATTAGCCTGTACAGTACAGGATTTGAGGGTTTGGGGCATAGTTCAGGAAAGGGGTAATCCTGTACAATAGAGTGTACAAGATTTTAAAATCAACTAATTTTAAAGCATATTTTGCAATAAAATTGTTTAAAAACTGTTATTTTATATAAAATAACGTGAAATTAAATAGAAAAATGCAATTTTGTTAAGATTTGTCTACAGAATAACTTTCATATAAATTGTGTTAGATTTAAAACAAACATTAAAGATATTTTTAAAACTGTAAATTCTAAATATTTATAAAAATTCATATTCTTTACCCCCTTTTCTTCATCATATACTTTTTCGCATAGCTTTACCCCCTTCCCACAACTATGTACCTACTATATGAATGGCCCTCAAGCAAAAAAAACTATGTACAGGAAATGTACAGGAATTTTGTACAGTTTTTAGGCAAATGTACAGGATTTGTGAAAACAGAGTTGGTCACCTTAATGGCAAATGTGCTATTGAGCTCTCGCTTTGCATACGACCCACAAGTGCTTCAGTGATAGTACTGGAAGCCCACTGTAATAGTCGAGCGTAGCGCCGGGTGCCATGGTGAACTGGTACTCCTTGAACAGCTTGGCCAGGGACATGCGTATTATGGTCAGTGCGAATCGTTGTGCAATGCAATTGCGCGGCCCGTCTGCAAACGGCATATACGCCCACGGCTTGTGTATGGGATCAATGAAACGGTCCGGTTTGAAAACGTCGGGCTCGGGCCACAATCCGGGATCCCGGTGTACACAATAAGTCGAGTAGAGAATGACCGTTCCTTTGGGTATTTTTATGCCTGCAATTGTAAAGAATAATTACTGCCCCTTTAAACCCCTGATATACCTGTGCCCCTCAGCTCATAATCGCGACCGCATAGACGGGAGTTCTGCACGAGTGACGGCGATATACGCAGTGTCTCATCGATGACAGCATTCATGTATTTCAAGTCATTCAGCGCTTCATAAGAATATTCTGTAATATTCTTCACCTCTTCGTATAGTCTTTGCTGACATTCGCTGTTTTGCGCCAAATAGTAAATGGCGTGAATTATGGCGGCGATAGTGGAGTCAAAGCCTGCCATATAGAACGACAGTCCCTGCGCTGTGATCTCTTCCGTGGTTAACGAGACGCCAGACTGTAATTGGCTTTCACTGTCAGCGCCGGTATCGACGCCACTGTCATCACTACTATCATGCGAATCGATCATCAATTGAACGAAATCTTTTGCTTTTGCTATAAAATAAATTTCAATTAAAAAAAAAGAATATTATTTTAAAGAATATTCTGTAAACTATTCTCACAATTATCGTCACATGTCTTTGATTTCCTTTCGTTGACAATCGTATGGACGAGTTGGTGAAGATTGTCGACCGCCTTAACATCTATAGGCTCCAGACGAAAGAGCTTGGCCATCTTTGGCCACAGGATACAGATGAGCGTGCTCCAACGTATATTTGTCCGGAACACTTTGTATATGTTGGTTATGAGCGGATGATCCGGATTATTCATAGCATCCACTTTGATGCTGAAAATACATGCGCTCAATATATCCATTACGAGTGCGTCGACGTCTTTATGGACATCAATGGCCACATCTAATGGAATATTATAGCAATTGTTTATATAGTGTTTCACTCTGTGCCCAAACACCTACTGTTCCTTAAACACATATAGTACTTACACTTTCTGTTATTTTAACCCCTATTGTTACCCCAACTACTCATTTAAATACAATGTTATTAAAAACCCCTGAAAAGTGTACCAATAAATGTCATACCCGGTCTCAATCTCTCGACAAACACGTCCGTAATCTCCATAATCTTCGGCAACATTGACTTGACTCGGCTTGAGGTGAAGGCGGGCGATAGTGTCCGGCGCACACGAGTCCATACATCGCCGCACGACTGAACCAGACCCTTATCCATCAGTGAACGGCCCGGGTATATGTACTTGCAGTCCAGGAACACGTGAGAGTCCTTCACGAGTATATCTCTCAAAACGTCCGCGTCGTTGATGTTAAGTATAGGCGCGTATGGAAAATAGCCGCCATATATGGGCCCGTATTTTCGCACCTCTTCCAGCAGTACGTGATGTAGGGGGCGGTTATACTTACTGAATGAAAACAGCGGACCCTTAACGCCCTGTCTCGACCAGAATGTAAAGCGCCGGTATATAAAGCTGTTGTTAAACGTATGGCAAATAATTTACTTATGAATTAGACATAGAAAACGACTTACATTACAATACATGTAATGAGAATCGATATAAACGCCAATAAAGTGGAGCTAAAAGTATAGAACATTTTATTGCAATTTTTTAACACATTTTACTTAAGAATTTAACTTTAAATAACGATAATATCTGTGGTATATGTGAACATATATACCCTCTTTTTATGTCGACGCAAACATGTCTAGGTCATATTTAACCACTAATAAGCAACCACATAATCATTTTAAATATTTATTTATTATGCAAATTAAAATGCAAATCATTTTTCAAGTATGAAAACAAATTAAATTATATTGAAAACAATTTTTATTTTAATTTTTATATTCATTTCAAAAATATTTCTCAATTTTATCTTTGGTGGCAATTGTTTTTCGGACAGTTGTTTGAAGCCGTTCCCGATTATCTGAAAAACTGTTCCGAAATTATACATAAAAAACATTCAAAATAAACATTTATTTTATTAAAGAAAAATAATTTCAATTCTCTTACAAAAAAAAACTATTTCAAAAGAGTCGTTCATTTTGTATGAAAATAATGCAAAATCATTGCAAACGAAGTGAAAGAAAAACTAAACACAGATTAATGTTTGACTGAAAGAATTATTTTTATTATAAGTAGAATTCATTACAACTATTCATCAAAAGAATATTTCCGTATATATTAGCAAAACTTTATTTAATAAATTCTTTAAAATTTTATTTTTTAAAACCCTATTCTCACCGATGGACTCATCAGTTAAATATTCATTATATCATATTTAAGGTTGAAAAAAATGTAATTTACATAAATTACATCGTAATTTACATGTAAAATATGTAATTTACACTGGGTCTAAAAATAGATTACATAAATTACATTCAGCGCCATCTATATTTTTCAACTTTTGCATTGAAATTTTGATGAAAATATTTTTTTCTTAAATTATTTATACGGTAAAAGTTGAAAATTCATTGATTTTAAGCTAATTTTACAACCTTAGTTATTGTCAACAATCGAATCCATTTTAATACAATAAATCAATTAAAATTTTGATTTTTTATTTTACATTATTTTACATGTAATTTACGTAATTTACATGTAAATTACATTGAAAAATAAATTACACGTAATTTTTCAACCTTAATTATATTACAACACATTGATTGTGCTTGGTCATCTTGTTACCACTGCATTGATAAGTGATTTCGAAAATAAAATGATTTTCATATTTAGTATGAGAGGGGAAAGTCATGTGGAGGGGAAGTTTACCCTTAAAACAGTGACCCTGTGCTAATTGTACATACGAATGAGTACATATAAGTAAACAAGGTAATGTGTGGGTTTGTATAGGGGGTGATCTTAGAATAGAAACCATAGCAAATGGTAATTATTTTTGTTGAAAACATTTTAAAAATTAAAGAAATATTATTTTCAAAAGCATTTAATCGTAATTTCAATTACAATATATTCTATGAATTTATAAATTATTTCAATGTTTGCTTTTATGCGAGTCTTTCATCGATGGCAACAATGCTATTGAGCTCTCGCTTTGCATACGACCCACATATGCTTCAGTGATAGTACTGGAATCCCACTGAAATAGTCGAGCGTAGCGCCGGGTGCCATGGTGAACTGGAACTCCTTGAACAGCTTGGCCACGCACATGCGTATTATGGTCAGTGCGAATCGCTGTGCAATGCAATTGCGCGGCCCGTCTGCAAACGGCATATAAGCCCACGGCTTGTGTATGGGCTCAATGAAACGTTCCGGTTTGAAAACGTCGGGCTCGGCCCAGAATCTGGGATCTCGGTGTACACAATAAGTTGAGTAGTGAATAACCGTTCCTTTGGGTACTTTTATGCCTGCAATTGTAAAGAATAATTATCTACCCCTTTAAACCCCCTGATATACCTGTGCTCCTCAGCTTATAATCCCGAGCGCATAGACGGGAGTTCTGTATCAATGACGGCGATATACGCAGTGTCTCATCGATGACGGCATTCATGTATTTCAAGTCAATCAGCGCTTCGTAAGAATATTCTGTTATATTCTTCAGCTCTTCGTATAATCTTTGCTGACATTCGCTGTTTTGCGCCAAATAATAAATTGCGTGAATTATGGCGGCGATAGTGGAGTCAAAACCTGCCATATAGAACGCCAGTCCCTGAGCTGTGATCTCTTCCATGCTTAAGGAAACGCCAGACTTTGTTTGTCTGTCACTTTCAGCACCGGTATCGACGCCACTCTCATCACTACTATCATGAGCATCGATCATCATTTGAACGAAATCTTTTGCTTTTGCTATAAATTAAAATTCAATTAATGTTAAAGAATATTATTTAATAGAATATTCTGTAAACTATTCTCACAATTATCGTCACAAGTCTTTGATTTCCTTTCGTTGACAATCGTATGGACGAGTTGGTGAAGATAGTCGACCGCATTGACATCGAATGGCTCCAAGCGAAAGAGCTTAGCCATCTGTGGCCACAGGACACAGATGAGCGTGCTCCTCTTTATATTTGACCGGAACAATGTGTATATGTTGGTTATAAGTGGATGATCCGGATTATTCATAGCGTCCACTTTGATGGTGAAAATACATGTGCAGAGTATGTCCATTACGAGTGCGTCGACATCTTTATGGACATCAATGGCCACATCTAATGGAATATTATAGAAATTATTTATATAGTGTTGCACTCAGTGCCCAAACACCTATTGTTCCTTAAACACATACAGTACTTAAACCTCAACACATTCTGTGATTTTAACCCGTATTGTTATCCCTACTACAACTATGTTTTATAAAAACCCCCTGAAAAGTGTGCAACACATGTCTTACTCGGTCTCATCCTCTCGACAAACACGTCCGTAATCTCCATAATCTTCGGCAACATTGACTTGACTTGGCTTGCGGTGAAGGCGGGCGATAGTGTCCGGCGCACACGAGTCCATACGTCTCCGCACGACTGAACCAGACTTTTGTCTAACAGTGAACGGCCCGGGTGTAAGTACTTGCAGTCCTGGAACACGTGAAAGTCCTTCACGAATATATCTTTCAAAACGTCCGCGTCGTTGATGTTAAGTATAGGCGCGTATGGATAATAACTGCCATATATGGACCCATATTTTCGCACCTCTTCCAGCAGTACGTCATGTCGGGGGCGGGTATAATGAGTGTATGTAAACAGCGGACCTTTAACGCCCTGTCTCGACCATAATGTGAAGCGCCGGTATATAAAGCTGTGGTAAAAGGTATTGAAAATATGAATTATACATAAAAAACGACTTACATTACAATACATGTAATGAGAATCGATATCAACGCCAATAAAGTAGAGCTAAAAGTATAGAACATTTTATTGCAATTCTTAACACATTTTACTTAAGAATAAATTGTAAGTAAGGGTAATATCTGTGATATATGTGAACTTATATACCCTTTTTCTTTGTCGACGCAAACATGACTAGGTCATATTTTTCCACCAATAAATAACCACATAATCCATAAAAATGAAATAATTTCTCATAGTAATAAAAATTCAAATCATTTTTCAAGTCATAAATTAAGTACAATTATATTGAAATCTCTCTTACAAAAAAAAAATAAAAAATATTGCAAAACAGACGTTCATTTGGTCTTAAAATAATGCAAAATCATTGAAACGAAGTGAAATCAAAACTAAATACAGATGTAATTGAAAAGCCGAGGCCGTATATGCCGTTTGCAGACGGGCCGCGCAATTGCATTGCACAGCGATTCGCACTGACCATAATACGCATGTGTGTGGCCAAGCTGTTCAAGGAGTTCCAGTTCACCATGGCACCCGGCGCTACGCTCGACTATTTCAGTGGGCTTCCAATATTATCACTGAAGCACTTGTTGGTCGTATGCCTAGCAAGAGCTCAATAGCATTGTTGCTATCGATGAAAGACTCGCTTAAAAACAAACATTGAAATAAGTAATTAATTCATAGAATATATTGTAATTGTAATTACGATTAAATGCTTTTGAAAATAAAATTTATTTTAATGTTTGAAATCGTATTTAACAAAAATATTTTTCAATTTTGCTATGGTTTGTATGCGAGTATCGATGCCCCCCCCCCCTGCACTGCCCCACACATCGGACAGGGTCATTTTAACCCTTTTAGGAAGTAATTATTTTAATGAAAATTATTATATTTATTTTAAAGGATGAAATGCAATGAATAATAAGAAAGTGAATTGAATTAAATATATGTTTTTCAACCACTACTGCGCTCCCAATAGACAAGGTGAGTCTATTGCAAACTCTCAATAGCATTGTCATTGTATGACACTGGTGACATATGGAATCAAGGTGAACCTCTGCAGTAAAAGCATCGTTGACAACAGTTTCACATCATTAATATTGAAGCACTTCATAAGTAAAACAAAGAGAAATACAACATTTTTTTGCCGATATTTTCAGACATTTGCAAACAGCTAATCGACTGTCCATTTGTCGCCAACTATGACCTCTCAAGTCTGAAGACTATTGGCATCGTTGGCGCATCACTGGCCGGCTCCTACACCAAGAGAGTTGTAGAAAGATTTGGTGTGTTTCTCAAAGAGGGTAACTTTGAATGACATGTAGTTTCTCTTTCAACTCATTCCACACTTTTTTTTCAAAAGTCTATTCGATGACTGAATACAGCGGCGTTACCGTCGGTGCTCGTGATGACGTTGGCCTCATTTCCGGTAATCTCGGATACCTGTCGTCGGGCACCGAACTGAAAATCGTTGATTTGATTACTGGCGAGAATTTGGGCGCCGGTATTGACGGAGAGATACGAATTCGAGGCACGAAAATGTTTGCCGGATATTTGAACAACAAGTCGGCGACGACAGAGGCGTTCGATGGCGAGGGTTGGTATAGGACTGGCGATATTAGACATTATGACCATAAGGGGCGGCTATTTCTAACCGACAGACTTAACGAAATGATTAACATTTCATTCAATAATCACTTCATTCGCTTGAGTCCCGTCGCTGTAGAACAGTATTTGCTGAGTCTGGGATCCATTGCCGAAGTGGTTGTCGTCGGCGTCAACAACAGCGCCGGCAGTCAATGGCCCCGGGCTTATGTCGTGCTCAAGGAGGGCCAGACTATCAGCACCGAGGAAATACAGAATTATGTTTCAAGTAAATAATTATAAGAATTTTTGTTTATTTGAAAATATTCTTTAATTTTTTATTTTTTTCTGTTCAATAGACTCATTGTTGTTCGTGAAGCACCTGAAGGCCGGTGTGTTTTTCGTGGATAGCTTTCGGAGGGTAGGTATTGGGAAAGTCGACCGAAAATACTATAGGAATCTCGTTATGAATGAAATTGTAGAATAAATGCAAACTTATAATAACCTATACTTTAATTTGTATTTAGATTATTCTATACCCCTTAAAATGAATTTATTTTAAATAAATTATTAATATAAAACAAAAAATATTTTTGTATTTCATTACTGTTGTAATGAATAACGAAATAAGAAATAAAAATAAATATCAAATGAAACTTTTTTTTAAACAAAACCCCTAAATCTTCCCTAAATCTCATTGTTCATCTATTGATATTTTACTTGTTTATATGAAATTATTTTATATGCGCTTCAATTGATATAAGTAATGTAATATACTGTAGAATAACAGAGAATAAAATAGAGAATAACATAACGAATAACATAAAGAATATCATACGAATCACATTTGTATGTGCTATCAGGTCAGCGCCTGTATATAACCTGATTAGTATAGAAACGCCAGACCTTCAATCGCGAACTGATATTATGGGAACTGCAATCTTATTAGGTTACTTCGAAATAATGATTGTAGCTTAGGATATCAAGTCGTCCAATAATGGGATGTCCAGTTTTTGATGCACCGATGAGAAACTGACCCGGAATTTAACAAATATAAACCCACACCTCACGGGTTAATGAGAACTATTTTGATATTATTGTTAATATCTGTTGTCATTCATTCATATAATGGATGTTATATACGATAATAGAGTTAACAAACATTTGTTTCATTGGATATAATCTCATATATTATCACAAATATAACAATACAAACAAAATGGTTGTAATGATTTGGGTGTGATTTCAGTGTTATTTATAAGAATTTAAGTGAATTTTTGCCAATTTTTATGAATACAAAATTCAATTAATAATTTTTTTCATCTTATTCTACATTAAAATGAGTTATATTTTGAATGAATTTCGAATTTGTGATAAAATACAACAAAATATTAAACAAAATATTAATAAATTTCATATTTTTGATGAAAAAATATTGTTTATAACCAAAGATGATATGGTCTATGGATTGGAATGGAATTGGTTCGGAAAACATAGTATAGGACATAATAATGAAGTGATTGAACCGAATATTATTAATGAATTGTGTGAACAGAATATAAAACAATTCTATATTGGATTTGATTTTGTATTGGCTTTGAGTAATGAAAACAAATTATTCAGTTGGGGGTATAATGAATGTGGACAGTTGGGAAGGGATGTGGAAGTGGAAAAAACTGATTATTTCAAACCTTATATCATTGAAATATTCAACGATAAAAATATTGTGCAAATCAGTTGTGGTTTAAGACATACATTAGTGCTTACATCGGATAACTTTGTCTACGGATGGGGTGATAATAGTAGAGGACAAATAGGTGTCGGAAGAAATGATGAGATTATTTCAAACCCAAATGAATTGAAAAATTTATCGAAATATAAAATAAAATTAATTTACTGTTCATATAATTCATCATTTGTTGTAACAGACAATGGATTGGTATTTAGTTGGGGTTTCAATAATCATTGTGACCTCGGCCATGATAATAAAAAATATGAAAGCATTTATTCACCAAAACAGATAAATATCTCAAATGTAGTGAATGTCTGTTCGAGTGATAATATGACATATTTTCTCACTAATGATAAAAGTGTTTATTTTTGTGGAAAATATTATTATAATTCAAAACCAATTCTTCAATTCATTCCAACACTACTAGAGTTCGAAAATAAAATCGATTCAATTTTATCGATTATTAATGAATATTATGGCACTTCTGTTGCGATGTCTGAAAATAAAATATATTATTTTTCAAAAAATAAATTAATTGAAACAAAATATAATAATTATTTCGACTATTATTGCAATGAATATAACATTACTTATAAAACAATTGAATTGAACGAAGAGTTTAAACAACAGATAATAAATAGTAATAATTTCAATGAAATCAATTTAATGGAAAAGTTTGTCATTTGTTATGGAATTCAACGAAATATTAGACAAGAAATCATTAAAATTCATATATTTAAAGATAATAATGAAGACTATAATATGTTGTTTATAACAAGAGATGATAAAGTCTATGGATTGGGAAGGAATGGAAATGGATGTCTTGGTTTGGGACATAATAATGAAGTGAATGAACCGAATATTATTAATGAATTGTGTGAACAGAATATAAAACAATTCTATATTGGATTTGATTTTGTATTGGCTTTGAGTAATGACAACAAGTTATTCAGTTGGGGATTGAATGATAGGGGAGAGTTGGGTAGGGATGTGAAAGTGAAAACGGGTGAACACTTCAAACCAAATTTCATTGAATTTTTTATAACTAAATATATATCGCAAATCAGTTGTGGTTTTAGACATACATTAGTGCTCACATTGGATAACGTTATCTACGGATGGGGTGATAATAGTAGTGGACAAATAGGTGTCGGAAGTAATGAAAAAATTATTTTAAATCCAAAAGAATTGAAAATTCTTTCCAATTATAAAATAAAATTAATTTATTGTTCATATAATTCATCATTTGTTGTGACAGACAATGGATTGGTATTGAGTTGGGGAGAGAATTATTATTGTGATTTAGGTCATAATAATAAAGAAAATGAATCCATTTATTCACCAAAACGCATAGATTTTTCAAATGTAGTGAATGTCTGTTCGAGTGATAATAAGATATTTTTTCTCACTAATGATAAAAGTGTTTATTTTTGTGGAGAATATTATTTCAATTCAAATTCAATTCTTCAATTCATTCCAACACTAATAAAGTGCGAAACTAAAATCGATTCAATATTATCAATAGATGGCAATTCTGTTGCAATGTCTGAAAATAAAATATATATTCTTTCAAAAAACAATGAATTTATTGAAACAAAATATAATAATTATTTTGATTATTATTGCAATGAATATAATATTACTTATAAAACAATTGAATTGAATGAAGAAATAAGTAATAATTTTAACGAATTCCTGTCTATTGGTTCGGGAGGTTTTGGCACTGTTTTCAAAGTAGAGAATAAATTCACTCATAAAATATATGCTATAAAAAAGATTGAAATAAAAGGTTTGAATAAATATTATAACAAATATTACATTAATTTATATTTTTTATTAAAGAATTATCGGAACAAAACTCACAATATATGAGAGAAGTATTGATTTTGTCTAAAATGAACAGTGAATTTGTGGTCAAATATTATACTTCGTGGAAAAGCACTGAATATCTATTTATTCAAATGGAGTTTTGCGACGAATGTCTTAAACATGTAATTGATTTGAAACCAAAAGTGTTTGAAAAAAAGCAAAACGAAATCATGAATTCAATTGAATATTACATTTCATGCGAAATATTTAAAGAGATTTTAGAATGCGTTCAATATTTACATGCATTGAATCCACCCGTCATTCATAGAGACCTAAAACCACAGAATATTCTCATTAAATACACGAATAATAGCAACAGATTTGTGAGAATATGTGATATGGGTTTAGCTGTCATTCATGACAAGAGTAGTCATACACCAGGAATGGGAACTTCAAAATATAGAGCACTGGAAGTAAGTAATGGTAAAAAATATTCAACAAAAGCAGATGTATTTAGTCTTGGAGTTATTGCACAAGAATTATATGATTTCGATATTGAAGTGTAAGATATGAATGAATTTTTAATACTTTATATCTATTAATATTTCTTTTAGTTTAAATCCAACGAAAAATATTGAGCAAGATGTTTTATTGATAAAGTTAACCTTAATAGAAGACATGATAGACACTATGCTTCAGCCAAGACCACAGAAAAGACCTGATTGTAGTGAACTATTGTCTTCATATAACGAGTGGTCAATTGATGGCAATGTTGTTATTGAGTTCAAAGAGTTTGAGTCAATTGTGACTAAATTGAAGGCAAATGAAAATCAATTTTTCTATAATTTTTTATACAACAAATTATTGTCCAAACAGTAAAAGATTTGTATAAATATAATAATAATTTGTTCTTAAAGATTGTTTGGAACAAAATTTACAATATATGCGAGAAGTAATGATTTTGTCTGAAAAGAACAGTGAATTTGTTGTCAGATATTATACTTCATAGAAAAGCATTGATTGTTTGTTCATTCAAATGGAGTTTTGCGACAAATGTCTTAAACATATTATTAACTTAAATTAATTCCATTATTTCCTCCTTAATTAACCAGAATTTATTAAATATTTGTAAAATTTTTTATCAAATTCTTACATTCAAACATTAAATTTTTTTTATTTTCAAAAGCATTTAACCGTAATTTCTATTACAATATATTCTATGAATTTATCACTTATTTCAATGTGTTTTTATTCGAGTCTCTCATCGATGCCAACAAACACATTGAGCGCCGAATAGCTAACAGTGTCGTGAACGAGCTTAAGGGGTATATCGGTTCGCACTGTGCGATAGAATCTGTATCTCATGACGAGTCGACTCAAACACATCTTAATAACCAGTAATCCGTAATGAATTACAAAGCAATTTCTCGGACCTAAACCTAACGTTATGTTCACGTTGGGAGTCATGTTTTGCCTGTTCTCCGCCAAAAAACGTTCCGGAATAAAGGACACGCCTTTCGGGTAATTCTTTTCGCAGAGATTGTACGCCAATATCGGAATCTCCACTCGTTGTCCCTTAGGTATGAAAACACCAGTTCCTCTCAGGGTGTAGTCGCCCGTCGCCGCACGTGGTATAGTATAGTGGGGATTATGCATACGTACTGTCTCTGAGACGATGGCATCCAAATAGGGAAGGGCTGACAGTATCTCGTAATCAATGTGACCTTTGGGTGCATGACATCCACACAACTCTTCGTACAGTCTTTGCTGAATGTCTTCATTGAGCGTCAACTCATATATCGCGGCCAACACGTTGTTCGCTATCATCTCAAAACTCGCTGCTGTGAACAGACGCAACTGAGGCACCATCTCATCATCGGTGATGAAGTTCCTCTTTATGTCCAGTTCCTCGAAATCTATATTTTAACAAAAAAGCTCATTTTATAGCGATTTCACAGTCAATTGGAACGCGATTATTGACTGACCATCGCTTTGACGCTCATATGCTTTAAGCATAACATCGATCACATCATTGCTCTCACGTCCGGGACATGACTTGTGCTCAGATATGTTGCGCTCAAACATCGCTACCACACGTCTCGACATTCGATATTCGCATATCAGGGTTAGTTTGGAGTACAGCCACCTTGGTAATATGGCATGGGCTACTTGAAGTGTGTCCATTCCGTTCTTTATCATATACGTCAAAATTGGATTCAATTCGTCATTAAAGGTCTCGTTGTCTGTGTTTAGCAAACAATAGGCAGTCACGTGAGTGGCGAAGCGGTCGATAAATGCCTATAAAATATAATATAAATAATATTTATATCTAAATATTGCAAAAAAACTCCATTTCCTCATTATAAGCATTATAACAATTGTGCGAAAAAAAAATTCTTGTAAACAATTCTTACCCTCAAATCGATACCTGTGTCGACATTCGTGTGCTCTTTCAACGTCTCGCTCAACTGATGGCAACATTTGTCAACTTTGGGACACATTCTCTTCAAGCGCTTCGCAGTGAATGCGGTCCTCAGTATTGCCCGCAAACGTCTCCACTGATCTCCCTGTGCGTGAAAGACTGTCCGCCCTTTTCGTGCGGTTAAGTTATGAGATGTGCGAACATTAAACGAGTCGAAGTCGTTGACGAGAATGTCCTTGATTAGTGTGGGCGAGGTTACCATAAGGTAGGGAACGTTACCCGAAAATAAGCTTCAAAAAAAGTGATCAAAAATTTTTACTGTAATTTACTCATAAAATACCCGCAAATTTCGCCGTATTTTCTCATTAACTTTCTCTCAAACTTTACTTTATTGCCAAACAGTTGAGACAGTGTTGTCCCGACACCGATGACAGGCGTCGGTCCATCGACACCACGTCTGCGCCAGTAGTCGTGATTTCGAGTCAAATATTTGTAAAAACTTATAATTCGTTTAAAAATAGAAAATATTTTTTAATTAAAAAAATCAATTTTAATATAATTTACCAAAAGATTAAAATTATTGTCAATAGTATTGTGTAATTACTGTCCACTAATGTGTCCATAGATTTCAGCAGCGCATACGACAACTGTCTGTGTCTTTGCTTTAAGAATGAGCTCTAAGTTAAAGGTACGCTCTTTAGGCACAACCTCTTTATGACTTTTCTTGAAAACGAACAAGCACAATCATTGCCTTGTGGTATATTATATTAATGTCTTTACCATTGAAAATAGGTTTGAAATTCTATATAAAAAAAATAAATAAATGTTTTCAATAAAATTCTATTTGATTTCAGACTTGAAAAATGATTTTTCATTTATATTATTATAATAAACAAATGACTTTATTATTATTAATTATGTGCTTCGTTTATTACTAGAGAAATATCACCTAGTCGTGTTATTGTTTGCGTAGACACTGAACATATGTTTTAAGTCGCCAGCGAAGAAGAGACCACCAAAACAGTGATGAAACGATTGGAAGAGAAACTCATTGCCAGTAAAAGACGTTTCAAGAGTGATACCAACGGTGAGGATATGGTTGGACATGAGTGAACATTAGCTGCGTTTAAGCTAAGAAAATGACTGACTGTTTGAAATCAATGGCAATGAATAGCAGTGAAAGAAATTATAATTTTTTTTGTTTAAAAAATTACATTTAATTTCAAATAAATTGAAAACCATTTAACTTTAAGTGCATTAAAAGCTGTCATTTTTGAACAAAAGGGGGTATTTTGTAAATTATTTTATTAAATAAAAATTTATTTAACATTTTTAAGCAAATAAATACCAATTCAATGAATAACACAACAAATGATTATATAAGCGAATAGTGTTTCACAACTATTTTCGGTTCTTATGATTCATGATTCATATGATTCATGTCATGACTCATGAATAGGGTGACCAACCGTCCAGGTTTCGGCTGGACAGTCCAGGATTTAAGGGTTCGGGGCATAGTCCAGGCAAGGGGTAAACCTGGACAATAGAGTGTCCAGGTTTTTGAAATCAATCATTGCATGAAATTTCGTATTCATTACGAATCAAAACAATTTAAAAACTAATTTGATATCAAATAAATGTGAAATATAATAGAAATCTAAGCATTTGTTTGTATAAAAGACTATAAATTTAAAAAAATGTTTCTATGTATTGAATCACATATGAGTTATGCAATAATAGAGCAAAACATATGAAAATTATTTCATTCAATAATTATTTCATTTTATTGTTTGTTAAATAATTTCAATAATTATTTGGTTTAATAATCATATTCTAAGTTATAGGAAATTAGATAATAAATATTTTATATATAATTGATTTTAATGATAAAAAACTTAATTATTTAAGAAAATATTTTTGTATTTTAATATAAATAATTTTTTTCTTAAACTTTTTTCATCTTCAAATTTTTGTTTTAATTATTTTAATATGAATTTAAGTGTTAAACAACCTATTCTTAAAACCTCCAGGATTTTAGAAAAAATTTTAAAATATGTCCAGGATTTGTCCAGGTTTTTAACCGAATTTTTGGGCAAATGTACAGGTTTTGACAAAATGGAGTTGGTCACACTACTCATGAAAGACATGATCTCTAATAAAGGGATTAAAAGTAATAAAAAGATTATAATTTGAAATGACTTTTATTTAACACTTAAATGCAATCAAAAGAATACTTTTGATATCAATTGATCGACACATTAATACTATGTGTCATTCAATTGGTACGTACACAGACAATGGGGGGAAGGGTTGGTCAAGTGAAAAGCGTATGAAAATTTATTGCTGATGGGGAAGGGGTCAAGCGAAAACGTACACACGTATTAACAATGATATAATTTGTTATAACACTATGAATTATATATAAATAAGATTTTAGTTTTAATATATTTTTTATCAAACATTTGATGACTGAAAGTATTCTAATCTTTTAAGTCAAATTCAAAACAGATTAGCAATGATTTCGGGAATTTTTTCTTAAAAAGGAGAAGGGTTAGCCATTACAGTACGTACTTTAATCTAGAAGAATAAAGTACGAATATTATGAGAGGTGAGAAAAAATTCTTGGTTACGTACTAATTGAATGAGCCTTATAAACAATTGACGAAAAAAATTTTCTTTTGATTATTTTTAAGTGTTAAATAAAAGTCATATAAATTATAATCAAATAATCTTTTAATCCATTTTAAAATCATATTAGAGATCATGTTATTCATGAGTCATAAATCATGACTCATAAAAGTGTTACACTTTTCAAAAAATCTTTCCTTATATAAGCATTGGTTGTGTTATTCATTGAATAGTTGTTATGAATTGAATGTTTAGAAAGTGTTTTACGTATACATTGTGTTTAAATTTCATATAAATGTTTGAGTCTTTG
>JAQIXR010000952.1:0-17096 GCA_034700825.1 Quadroppia sp. Gr-Ori-00064
CCTCTCAAAGTCCATACTATTTTGATCTCAAAACTCATTTTGGTTTCACTTTCGATGAAATACAAGATTTAGTTCAATATAATTCATCTAAACCTCAATGTATGAGCAATGCCTTCACTGCATACCTGAGCTTAGATGAGGTACAAAAGGCACTTAACATACCGGAGCACAAGAATTGGAAATTTTGCGACTGGAATATCTTAATGTCATATGAGAGACAATATCTAAGTTTGAGATTAGAAGTGTTGGAACTGATTGAAAAACACAAAATCCAATCCATTGTCATATATAACGGAGATCTCGATATTGTCTGCGATTTTATGGGAGACCAACAGTTTGTGGACTCTCTCGGACTCAAACTCAAGCAGAAGTATACCAAATGGACAGTCAATGAAAGGATTGCCGGTTTTGTTAAGCGTTACGAAGGAATCACTTTCATGACTGTCCGAAATGCTGGACATATGGTGCCCACAGACCAACCCGAGGCCGCCCTCTCTATCATCAAAGAACTCATTGGTGTCTCAAAAGTCAATCCATAAATAATACAAAAAATTTTGTTAATAAAAATTAATTGAATTTTGTGTTATATTTAATAAATATTTCTTTTCATTAAATAAAAATTAATCTCTGAATGTAGGAATTGAAGGACAGTATGAATGTCTGGGCGTTCGGCCCCTTATCTATTTATACCAATGAACATAAGTGCGATAGACGTAAAGGAGAGGCATATAATGGAAAGTCTCTGCGCTTTCTGTCAAACCATCCCTTAGTCTCAACTCAAAGCACATCTCTTGTGAACAAACACTTTGTTTTTGAGATATAAATTTTTGACTATATTTTAGAAAATTCATTTCAGTCAAAGAATGGATAAAAGACAGGAAAAACTCAAGTATTTGGACAACATATTGCAACCCAGGGATCCCAAGGAGACGTCCAGACTGTATGACGACTGGGCCAACAATTATGAACAAGTGATCAAACTTTTAAAAACTCTTTGTTTTATATAATCTTTATTTCAAACTATACTAAAAGGACATCCATTTCATCGAATACTATGGCGCGGAAAAGGCTGTCAATGCCTTCCTTGAACTCAATTTGCCGAAAGAGATCCGCATTTTGGACATTGCCAGCGGTTGCGGACATTTGGCGGAACGGCTCAAACTCAATGGCTATACGAATATCGACGGAATCGACGGATCGCAAGAAATGCTTGAAATCGCAAAACAGAAGAACTGTTACAAAAGTCTTATCAATTCATTCGTATATAAAGATAAAAGGCTTCCCATTGAGGACGAGGTATATGACGCGGCCATAATGGCCGGGTGTTTATGTCCCGGTCATGTCAGCTTTGAATCCTTCCCTCAGATAATACGTGTCGTAAAAAAGGGTAAAGAATTGCTATTTATTGAATTCTATGTCAATTACAACTATTGTGTCTAAAGGGGGTATAATCTGTTGGTCAATGGCTCCGCCCGAAGACTATGAGGAAAGGGATGAGTTGTTCAGTGACGGAAAGTTCGGAAAGTTTGTTGAAATGCTTTGCAAACAAAACAAATGGAAACCTATTTCTGGATTCCCTAAAAGATGTGAAGACTATTTGCGCGGTGAAAATGGTTTGGTTTATGCGATGAAAGTCATGTGAAAACTTTGACAAAACATTTCTCACCGAAACTGAAGTCAAATAATTATTCAAATTATATTCAATTTATGACAACTTCTATACAAATGTTGTCTTCACTAATAGTCCAATCAATATATAACTCAAATGTAATCCAAAATTGAATACAAAATAAAAGTTTTGTTCAAATTATGTAATAATAATAAAAACTAAATTAGGAAATGGTTTTTATGGAAGAGTCAATCAATTGTTATTGATGAAAGACCAAGGTCTTAACTTTGAATGTCAGGGTTAGTTTCATTTATAATACATAGAATTGAATATAAAATAATTAAATGATTATTAATTTGGTGTCACTTTAGACACGGTTAAGACATCTCTCGAGAACTACACTATTGTTAAGCAATTCAAACAATCATTAATTCATTCAAACCATTGTTTATGTCATTAAAAGCATAGATCTAATGGAAACCCAAGAAACTGATGGTCCAATTGGTCTTCAGTTGACGACAGACGGCGACCAATTAGTGACTACATGTGACCAAAATGACATGACTTCGAAGAATGAATTGAACGTCAAATCAGTTCCAAACGATGGCAACCATTTCGTCAACAGTGATAACATTGACGACCAATTGAAGACATTTGCCGAAGAAGTGATCGGTAGAGCCTTTGCACAGTTCACGTGTGACAGAGAAAGGGCCGGTTATATCATACGGAAGATGACCGGACAGTATGGCTATTCGTGGCAGTGCTTTATCAGCCAAAGGATGAGTTATGCCATCACTAGGACTAAAGGCTTTCAAATAGAGTACAGAATCGGCGCTAAAAGTGTTATTCTCTACAAAAGTAGAGAAAAACATCATTTTATGGATATCTACTCAAACATCAAAAACAGATGTCTTAAGAAATGAAGACAAAAACTGTTGCCTTTTCTATAGATTATTGGACTGAAGAAAACAAATAATTTTTACATAAAAATCACTTTTAAAACTAAATTGAATTGAATTCACAAAAAAGTAATAAATATTTTTACAATGAATGTCAAAAAGTTTTTTTTTGGGACCAAATATTGAGATTTATTCAAAAAAAAACATTAAATGAAAGAAATATATAGTTTATTAACAATGCAATTGAAGTGAATTGAAATGAAATGCATTAATGAATAACTGTTTCAATCGTTTATAGAAAATATCAAAAGTTATTCAACAATAATATAATAGATTTCGAAGACATTCATTTACTTTGATCTGTAGATCTGTTGACATTTGGCGCTCCCTTTCCTCACAGTTATGTTCGTCATCGAAAATGTTGTCAACGTTTCGGTTGTAAGCAATGATGTGGTCTTTGGCTCTCTTTGCAGCCAAATGGGCGTACATTACAGGCGTCGGCACTGATATGGGTCTAATGGTTCGGACATAAGAGTGACACAAATAATAGGACAGTCTTTCCATCTCATTGTACGTCAGATTGTGGTCGTCGTGAAGAACGACATACTTTGCGGGACGACTTGTGCCCTAAGAGTTGACAATCGGTTTAAACAACAAAATAAAATATAAAAATCAATTCAATGTACGGTAAGTCCGGTATGACTGCACAGGTAGTACTCAAACAGAAGTGGGTCGACGATTGTGTTGTCCACGACAGTACCGGGAGGTATATTACCCGCTCTGCCGACGCCATCGTACGGGTTCTGTGGCATAAACCTCGTGTGATGTCTCTTCTGGACGACAACGAATGTAATTTTTGGGGTGTATTCGGGGCTAACCCTAAGGCACGCCCTCTTCAACAATTCGTACTCATGTTTGAGCACGTGCTCGAACTGTCCTTCCGATACGCCGTCCCTAAAAAGTAACAAACCTTTGGGAAGATTACTGTTAAGATTGATTTTCATGAACTGATCCAATAGTTCGACAATCATTTCATCAAAATCAGTGATAATTTCTTCTTTACTTCTGCGCTGAACTCGAATACTGGCCGAGAATTTGGTGAAGTCGTTGTCATAACTGCCGACTGCGGCCGCAACTGATGACAACATCCATTCGGTGGGCGCCGGGTGTGTGACGTCGGCGCCAATAATCATGATATTATCCAAAAAGGCCGGCCTTTCTATGTCCCGGATGACTGTATTCGTTCCGTTGAGTTTGCCATTGATTTTAAGCATAAAATTATTGAGAAAACCCTTTGGAATGTCCATCAGGTGCTCGACTTTAAGGCATTGAGTCATTAATCCATACTTAATGTCAGCCAAATGTTTGATGATATGGTAAGTGCCGTCACCGTAAGGGATGCCCATTATCACCAATTGAAGGTTTGGCACCTTTTCCAACGCCTTCACAAATATGGCATCGATTGTCTTCTCGTCTCTTTTGCTCGAATAGACCATATATTTCGGCGGACTAACAGTTAAACCCATTTTGTTGGCCATAGAAGTCATCGCATCGATGAAATGCCTAACCTTTCCATCCTTTTCCCTTTCAAGCAATGGTGACAAACAAATCAACGCCCAGTTATCCAAGTCTTTCGCCTCAAACAGCTTTAGATCACTTCCCAAACAGTTGGGTTTATCCAAAACTCTTGCGTTGAGACCAATGGGTTGAGTCGAGAGTTCAATACCCGAAACACTCAACAAATCTTTGCTTTCATTTGCAATACTTTTAGCCGTTTGTGAAAAGTATTCAAACCTTTCGGTTGGCTTTTGTTGACCCGAACGGCGGACTACCTGTGCTGTCATGTATGGTGTGATGTGTTTACGAAGAATCGGTTGATTGGCCGTCACTTCGCACAACTCTATGGGCAAATATCGGGCGACCCCTCCCTTCAATCTAAGGCATGGGATGTCAGGGTATTTGAGTTCAATATTGTAATGATCTCTAAAATACTCGAAAACATTTGTCCCAACTTTTTCGCCCCCTTTTTTGACATCGAATTCGCATTCCTTTGGCCGAAGAAAACTCAACGATTCGATGATCGCATGTCTTCGGCCGCCCGTGTGTTCTGTGGCCACACGAATACCAGACAACTGTTTGTTGAGTCTTGTAATCAGATCCGCATTGAAGTCAATGTGTTCGAGCTTTTGATGTCTATTGTCTGGCATCAGATCCAACAAGAATCGACTCATTGGTCCCGACGTACGGAACAAAGTGGCCGTTCGGTTGATCACAAGAGTTGGTCCACTTTGTGTCATATTAATGGACTGGAAGTGACCGAAAGCCATGACTGTATTGCGTCCAATGGTCTCCACTTTGTCTGTCGTATACAAAGACCTTCCGACAGGTATTCGACTCTTCGTTGGGATGAATCTCAATATGATTTCCAAGACATGGAAGTAGTCTTTGGGAATGACTTGCAATTGGCTTTCGTTGCAGTCATTAGTCGAAGACATTTTGATTTCTTTCGTGTATTGAATCCAAACCTCAAACGTCTGGTCATTGAATCCATTCAATGAAATCGTAACACTTTTGCACACTTTGTGTCCGTCGATATTCAACGGAAAAATTGTGTAAAGATTTTTGAGGCCATCGAATACAAACCACTTCTCGCCAAACACTTCCGTCCACTCTTTGGCCAACTTCTCGATGATCTCAATGTTGTCCTTTTGAGCCATTTTTCTCATCTTCTTCTCCTTCGGTCCAGCGATGGCCACAAACGTGTGGTCGACAACAGATCCAAGTCTTATATCGATGTCGTAGTGATGGAAAGTCATGTCTTGGAGTTGGAGTCGGAAGTGATTGGCAAACAGTTTGATCTCACGTCCAGTGGTTCCCAATTGTGTTGGTTTTGTGGTAAAGGCTTTGTCTTTCATTTGTATCTTCTTCGCCGAATCGGACAACTGGTCGATGGGCTCATCTCCAGCGCCATCACAACCCATGTCCTCATGTCTTGATCTGATCACCACTGAATCCCCCAAAACCATAGGATCTGTTGGCTTACAATTGTCTTCAATTGTCTTAATGAATGTCTTTGCACGACCTCTGCCTTCACGAAGAGCTTGTGAGAAATGAATGACAATCGAAACCCTTAAACACTTACCCCTTCCCGACATAATTGTGCAAAAGATGTGATAATAATTGAAAAGTCAATCAACTGTTGAATGAATGGACGAAAGGATTGATTGAAAGACACATTGACTTCACTTCACATTCAAACAGACCTAACGTTAAGTCATTCAAACATTACTGAAGTCATAGTTTGTGTGCTTTCGGGCAAAGCCTTCACTTTCACAGTGTGTGTGAAATACTGTAAACCAATTGAAGTCTCTATAAGTCATTCAATTCATATTAAACGTTAAATTAGTTTATAATAACTTTTTATTACCACTGAATATAATGACAGCATTTTTTGTGACTCAAATTCATTAAAATTTATTCATATTTTTAGCATTAATTTGTTTGAAGAATTTTTTCTTTAGTTTTGATATTTGTTTTGCTTTATAGACACAAAAGACATAACTCCAAGAAGTGAGGAATAGGAGCACTGATGACAGGATAGACAGAACCATTAATAGCAGGTCAGCACCTGATGGTTGAGCGAGACTGAAATACCAGACTATAAAGTATGCGATGAATGCGGTGACCATTATTATGCTAACAGTGATTGCATAGGAAATGGCGATTTTCAGGTGGTTTTTGAGTTTTCCGAACCAAAAACCATTGATAAGACCGAAGAATGAGACGGAGATAACACATGTGGCCATCAAAATGACAAACGCCTGATGTATATGGAATTTGTGGCCAAAGAGATCTTTACCAAAGATTGCGAAATAGAGTGAGAATAATGTGTTGGAAGTATTGATGACAAGAATAGAGACACGAAATGCTCTGAGGGCTGAGTAAAGGGCCGCCAAATCGGTTCCCGTCTCCTCTGGAATCCCTATTACCTCTTCAGTCGGATATATCATACTTTGGGTCACAATTGAAAGCAATTTATTCAACTTTTGAGATGAAATTCAATGAAATTTTTAGAATATTTATATAATATTTAATGAAATGTTTGTTAAAACAGTTATTATAAGTAAAAACTATAACAATATTATGTTTTTTACTTTTATTTTTTCAAATGAATTATAATTTTATTGTAAAATGAAAACCAAAATCAATGATAACTATGAAAAACAAGAATTTAAAATAACATAAAAGACAAGAAGTGAACGAATCAATACTTGGTCTCAATGTTTGTGTTATTCATTGACTTATATTAACATTAATATCCAAATCACGCAAAAAATACATTATTTTTATTCTTTCATTTCTTATGAAAAATAGATTAAAAAAGAAATTATTTTTGGAATTTCAATGACTTGTTTGATATGCAGAATATGTTTAAAAACATATTTATAATAAAAATGTAAAATCAATAATAAAACGACTTTTCATTGAATTTATGTCAACTAAATGACGATAATTTAATCCAAGATAAGATTAATTGTTCCAAAGCTAACAAATATATAAGAATTGATTTAAACATAGCTTCAATTGGTCTAAACATGGATTAAATTTTGATAACAGAATAAGTTATTCAATGATAAGATGTTCTATAAAATGATTTTTCATTACAAATAATATTGTAATTGTATTTGTCTTCAGAAAAAAATTTTAAAAATGAATTTTTTGTCTTTTATTTCAATATTTTCTATCATTTATTCAATTAATACAAAAGGTTTGAAAAATAAGTTTTATTTGAATTTTAATTAAATGTTTTGTTTTTGTTCAGATGTGCCGAATGTGAGGCTAAATACAGGATATGATATGCCTGTGATAGGGTTGGGCACCTGGCAGGCGCAAGGGGGTGATGTCAAACAGGCTGTGAAGGATGCACTGGAAATCGGTTACAGACATATCGATACGGCTTTTATATATGAGAATGAGAAAGAGGTCGGGGAAGGCATTAACGAACAGATCACAGCAGGTGTTGTTAAGAGAGAAGACCTGTTCATAACAACTAAGGTATGGCCGGAGAAGTCGAACCGAGAGAAGGCATTGCAAACAATTCATCACTCATTACAACAATTGAATGTTTCGTATTTGGACTTAGTTTTAGTCCATTTCCCAATGGAAAACTACACAGACATATACAAGGGGTTGGAGGACGCCTTCAAAGACAAACTGGTCCGGTCTATAGGGGTCTCGAACTTCGGCGTTGAAAATATCGATATTATTCTGAATACCGCGATAGTGAAGCCCGCGGTCAATCAGATCGATATCCACCCGAACCTCAATCAAGACGACAGTATATATTACTGTAAGAAACATGGAATTGCAGTCACGGGATATTCACCACTTGGAACGGGATCACTGATCAAAGACCCTACTCTAGAAGCTATTGGCAAAAACCACAACAAGACTGTGGCTCAGGTGGCCATCAGGTGGCAAATCGACAGAGATTTGATTGTCATCCCTAAGAGTACTCATAAAAACTATATCAAAGAAAACTTTGAAGTTTTTGACTTCAAATTGGCTGCAGAAGACATGAAGAAAATAATTCAAATGCAAAGATAGTATAAATGCTAACAATATTTAATTTTAAAATGAATTGTTTTTTGAAATAAATTTTGAATAAAATTTAATTAAAAATATATAAAAACATAAATTTTATATTATTTGGAAATTCTATAAGAAATTATTTCGTCAATAAATATATCTTTTATTTTATAATTGGATTAAATTTGATAATAAAATGGTTTATCAATTGATAAATGTCTTTATATGAGAGACAAACATATGTTTTCAAATTATCTTTAAATACTTAAATAAATTGTAAAATATTGTTATATTAGTAAAAAGTAAGACTTTTTTATTATTGAATAAAACTCAAAATCAAAGAAAATGAAAGTTTTGTCAATTGTTTCACTATTTTATATAATATATTCAATCAATTCAATCGGTTTGAAGAATAACTTAAAACCAATTTATGTGTAATTTATTTATTTATTTTCTGTTCAGATGTGCCGAATGTGAAGCTAAACACAGGACATGATATGCCGGTCATTGGGTTGGGCACCTGGAAGGCCAAGGGGGATGAGGTGAAACAGGCAGTAAAGGATGCGCTAGAAATGGGTTATAGACATATCGATACGGCATCGGTATATTTCAATGAGAAAGAGGTCGGGGAAGGCATTAACGAACAAATCGATGCCGGAATTGTTAAGAGAGAAGAGATTTTCTTGACAACGAAGGTATGGCCGGAAGAGTTAGACCAACAAAAAGCGTTGCAATCAATTCACGACTCACTGAAGAATTTGAACGTTTCATACCTGGACTTAGTTCTAGTCCACTGGCCTTTAGATAACTATACGGACGTATACAAGGGATTGGAGGACGCCTTCAAAGACAAACTGGTCCGGTCTATAGGGGTCTCGAACTTTGGCGTTGAAAATATCGATATTATTCTGAATACCGCGATAGTGAAGCCCGCGGTCAATCAGATCGATATCCACCCGAACCTCAATCAAGACGACAGTATATATTACTGTAAGAAACATGGAATTGCAGTCACGGGATATTCACCACTTGGAACGGGATCACTGATCAAAGACCCTACTCTAGAAGCTATTGGCAAAAACCACAACAAGACTGTGGCTCAGGTGGCCATCAGGTGGCAAATCGACAGAGATTTGATTGTCATCCCTAAGAGTACTCATAAAGATTTCATTAAAGAAAATCTCGAAGTTTTTGACTTCAAATTGAGTTCAGAAGACATGAAGAAAATACATGAAATGCAGAGATAGTATAAATGCTAATAATATTTAAAATATAAAAAATATAATTGAAATTATTTAACATTTTTCGTTCAATTATTTCTATATAAGCAATGATTTATTTTTAATGAAGTTTTATAGTTAATTGACTTTTAAAATGTTATAAAATTATCAAAAAATACAATAATTAATAAAAATTTGATTTCAATACAACTGATATCAACAAAATGATACCGAAAGTACTATTCTGTTGGTCTATCCTTCATTGTCACACAATAACCTTGTTATTAATGATTGAATAATAGCCTCATACAGTATATGAGAAGTCAAACATCTGTTTGAAAATCATATTTAAATAAAACAAAATATTTTGTAATTTTCTTAAAAAGTTTTCATTATATTTGAAATTAAAAAATGAATTTTTTGTCATTTGTTTTGCTATTTTCTATCATATACTCAATTAGTACAAAAGGTCTGAAGAATAAATAATTTTCATTTACTATATATAAAATTCTTTAAATTTTATTTTGTGTTCAGATGTGCCAAATGTGAAACTAAACACTGGACATGATATGCCTATAGTAGGTTTGGGCACCTGGCAGGCGAAAGGGGGTGAAGTCAAACAGGCTGTAAAGGATGCGCTGGAAATCGGTTTCAGACATATAGATACGGCTCAGCTCTATATGAATGAGGAAGAGGTCGGGGAAGCCATTAACGAGCAAATTAACGCCGGTGTTGTTAAAAGAGAAGAACTTTTCATAACAACAAAGGTATGGCCGGGAGGGTTAGGCGTGGAGGGGCCGTCTAATCAAAAGGAGGCGCTGCAAGAAATTCATGATTCAATAAAACGATTGAATGTTTCGTATTTGGACTTAGTTTTAGTCCATTATCCAAATGAAAACACTTCAGACATATACAAGGGATTGGAGGACGCCTTCAATGACAAACTGGTCCGGTCTATAGGGGTCTCGAACTTCGGCGTTGAAGATATCGATGCTATTCTTAAGACCGCGAAAGTGAAGCCCGCGGTCAATCAGATCAATATCCACCCGAACCTCAATCAAGACGACAGTATATATTACTGCAGAACACTTGGAATTGCAGTCACGGGATATTCACCACTTGGAACGGGATCACTGATCAAAGACCCTACTCTTGAAGCTATTGGCAAAAACCACAACAAGACTGTGGCTCAGGTGGCCATCAGGTGGCAAATCGACAGAGATTTGATTGTTATCCCTAAGAGTACTCATAAAAACTATATCAAAGAAAACTTTGAAGTTTTTGACTTCAAATTGAGTTCAGAAGAGATATCAACGATCCATAGAATGGGAAGGTTTTACGAAATACAAAAATAAGATAAACCTTAAAATAAATGACTTTTTAATTGATTTTCAATTGTTATTTTATTTGCTTTAAAGATCTCAATCAATAAGCAATACTGTATTGTTATATTATTAACTGTCCTTGGTCATTAATTGGGTTAAGCTTGATAAAGAATTTGTTGAGAAGTCTTATGAGAAGAATAAATGTTTTTCAATTCAAACTCCATTTGAGATATATTTATGAAAAGTAAACAAAAGTTATTATAAATCATTAAAATTAATATTTTTTATTTATTTCAATATTTGTAACATTTATTCATTCAATACAAAAAGTCTGAAGAATAAAATAAACTACTTTTAAGAGAATTAATTAATTTTATATAAATTTTCAAAAATGTTATCAAAAGCGAAATAACTGATTGAAGATTAGTTTAATTGTTAGTACATTTATTACGGTAATAATATCCGGGTTTAATCAAGGATTAAAAATGAATGTTAGATACAATTTATGATCACCCCCTGAAAGTGCCCCTTTATTTCATTTATCTACCTGTATATCTACTTATGAGAAGTCAAACAAATGTCACAAAATTCATATTTAAAATCAAAAACATTTTGAAAATTATTTGTATTAATATTTGGATAAAATTTTGTTTATATAAAATAAAATTGAAAAATGAATTTATTTTTCGTTTCATTATTTTCTATCATATATTCAACCAAATCAATGGGTTTGAAAAATACTGAAAAATATATTCATTTCATTTTCAGATTTTATTTTCTGTTCAGATGTGCCGAATGTGAAGCTAAACACAGGACATGATATGCCGGTCATAGGTTTGGGCACCTGGCAGGCGAAAGGGGGTGAAGTCAAACAGGCTGTAAAGGATGCGTTGGAAATCGGTTACAGACATATCGATACGGCTTTTATTTATGGGAATGAGAAAGAGGTCGGGGAAGGCATTAACGAACAGATCACAGCAGGTATTGTTAAGAGAGAAGACCTGTTCATAACAACTAAGGTATGGCCGGAGAAGTCGGACAGAGAGAAGGCATTGCAAACAATTCATCACTCATTACAACAATTGAATGTTTCGTATTTGGACTTAGTTTTAGTCCATTTCCCAAATGAAAACTACACAGACATATACAAGGGATTGGAGGACGCCTTCCATGATAAACTGGTTCGGTCTATAGGGGTCTCGAACTTTGGCTCTGAAAATATCGATACTATTCTTAAGACAGAGAAAGTGAAGCCCGCCGTCAATCAGATCAATATCCACCCGACCCTAAATCAGGACGAGATCGTCAACTATTGCAAAAAACATGACATCGCAGTCACGGGGTATTCACCGCTAGGAACGGGATCTTTGATCAAAAACGAAATTCTGGAATCTATTGGGAAAAGTCATAATAAGAGTGCGGCTCAGGTGGCCATCAGGTGGCAAATCGACAGAGATTTGATTGTCATCCCTAAGAGTACTCATAAAACCTTTATTAAAGAGGATTTTGAAGTTTTTGACTTCAAATTGAGTTCAGAAGAGATGAAGAAAATTCATGAAATGAAATAATATTAAAATTTTGTTTTAATTAATTTTGAGTTAAAATTATTTCTAAATCAATTTTTTTGAACAACTCATTCATCCCTTCAATATATTGCATGTCTTTTTGTAATTATCAAAAATAAAGTTTATTTTCCTCTTTTTTGTGATAAAACATTCATTTTTTACATCAAAATTTTGATGAATTACTGAAAAATAATTAATTCTTAGACAATAATAATTTATTTTAAAAATTCTTTCATCAAAAATAATTTCAAATGAATTGCATTTTTCATCAAAGCATTGGTTTTCAGCAAAACATTTATTTTTGGCTTAAATATTTTGTCTTTTCCTTAACCTTAACTCAAGTGTGATATAAATCTATAATAAAAAAGCAAAAATTTTAATAAAATTCACATAATATATATCAGGATAGAAGTCAAACGAGTTTAAGACAACTTTGAAGAAGACAAAAATCGATGGCATTTCAAATATACGAAGCATTTGGTTCTGGGAATAATAGCAGACGTCATACAAAAAATCTATAATTTTTTTCAATATTATATTTAATTCAATTATATTATGAATTGGTTTTCAATTGTTTTCACATTCATATCAATTCACTTCAGTGTAACCACAGCTGAAGGTATGCATTGATTGTATTGAGTATTGTTTGAATCAATTGATTATTATTTATGAAATTATTTTTTATAAAACAATTAAATTATTTTTAATCAAATTTATCTCAAATTTCTTTATCTCAAAAACTTTTTATTTTCTCTTGATATAGACGTTCCTCTCATTAGATTAAACACAAACCAAGATGTGCCAATCCTAGGGTTGGGCACCTGGCAGACAGAGGGCCAGGAGGTTGTGAACTCTGTCAAGGAGGCTCTCGAGGCTGGGTATAGGCATATCGACACCGCATGGTTTTATCACAACGAGAAGGAGGTGGGAAAGGGATTACAAGAGGCCATCAAAGCTGGTATTGTCAAAAGAGAGGACGTCTTCATCACAACCAAAGTCTGGCCCCGAAATCTCAACAGAAGGAAGTCATTCGATATCATTAAGAACTCATTGAAACAATTGAACACAACTTACATAGACTTAGTTCTCATTCACTTCCCCTTACCCTTCATAAGAGCAACGGCTGATGTCTACCGAGCACTCGAAGACGCCTACAACCAAAACCTCGTTCGCTCTATCGGTGTCTCCAATTTCAAGCCATCCGAACTACAGGCGCTTAAGAGAATAGCAAAGATTAAGCCCAGTATGAATCAGATTCGAATTCATCCGGGTTTTAATCAAGAAAAGACTGTCGAATACTGCAAGAACAACAACATAACTGTGACGGGCTATTCACCACTTGGCACCGGAGCCATACTTAGAGAGCCAACACTCGTAGAGATCGCTAAAAACCATAATAAAACTGTGGCTCAGGTGGCCATCAGGTGGCAAATACAGAGAGGTTTGGTTGTCATACCCAAGAGTACTAATAAGAAGAGAATTCTCGAGAATTTCAATGTTTTTGATTTTATTCTTTCAAAAGACGAAATGAAAAAAATTAATTCAATGAACCAAAAGAATATTCAAGACTTTTGGGGATAACTAATAAATGGTATTCAAAACAGTCTTAAATATATTCACAAATTTCATACAAATTTATATTCAAATCAATGATAGTTTTAATGAAATATAGTTTTATATAACTTTTGTTTAACTAAATATTTTTGGACACAAATTGTGACCTAAAATACAAACATTTTTTGAGAACAAATTTTGTTCAAAATTAAAGTCTATTTAATATTTATTTGTAATAAAAGACAAAAAATATGAATAAATATATTTTATTGAAATTTTGGTTCGCTTTAATGATAGGTATTATTGTATTCATTGATTAAAACGATTTATAAATATATTTTCAAAACAATTAATTGTTTGCCAGAATTGAGTTATTCTGATCGAGGTCTTCGACCGAATGCATTCCAAGCATTAGTCGACAATCAGCTTGATGACATGTTCGGGGTCAGTTCGATTGACCAAGTCTATAGCAATGAACAGAATGGACACTTTGGTGGCAATGGATATAACAATCCAAATAGGAATACAACTGTCCCTAAAAATAGACCTAAAATCAAGAAAAAGGGAAATCAATTGACAGTAAATGTTCCGGGTATTAACAAATGGTCAAAACTGTTGAAAAAGAAAAAGAAAGGTTTGGTTTGAATACAAAATATTTGATTTGAAAGTTATATTAATTATATGTTTTGTGATAAAGGATCCAAAAAACCCATACAAGCCTTACAACCCTCACAACCCGAACCAGATTCGCAACTACAACAGAATCAAGTGTTGCCATCCCTTTCCTGGCAACCCATTCCTCCACATCAGTCTCAGATGCAGAGCCAACAATTCAGTATCAATTTTGGTCCCAATTCTGATAATCAAAACATTTTACCCGTAATTAACACAACAATTCCTGACATTCCAACCATTAAACCAACGGTTGAAACCACTGCTGAGCAGACATCAAAAGAGCCGTCGACTTCTACCACTACTTCGAGTGAAAGCGAAATTACTTCTATTATGACTTCAGTGACAACTCCTTCGACGACAACTCCTTCGACGACAACTTGTTCGACGACAACTTCTTCGACGACAACTTCTTCGACAACTTCTTCGACGACAACAACTACACAATGGATGCCAACAAAGACGACAAGTGGTCACAACTGTAGGAATACAGACAACAAATGCTTCGGCATTGAATCAACTTCTATGACCACAGACATGGATACGACGACCCATCACCACCACCACACCCATCACACTAATCATACACATCATTCCCCTCATACCTCCACTCCAGAACCGACAAGAACTACACCCGAGACGACAACCCCAGACATGGAGGAGGAGAGCGAATGTGAACTGAATTTGATTGAATTCATTGCATTCTTCATAGCCTTGACTGCAGTCAATACTCAATCGATGCAACATTTCGTTGAACCAAACAATCGATTCATTGATTCTCTCTTCAAAACAAAAAATTTTCAATTCATATAATAATAAAAATAATTTGATTTCAAAATATTTTAATCAAAAATACTCTTAAATATATTTCTAGAGCACAGGTATATTTCAAACTAAATACAGTAAGAATTAACTGTAAAATAAGATTGTATTAAATATTTGTATGGATTTGAAAATTAGTTTTTATTGAAAATACTGTCTTTTTGTTTGAAATTCATTTGAATATATTTTAAGAATTACTTAAAATAATTCAAATAATATTTTATTGCATTTCAATTCAAAATTATTTGTTGAGAAATTGTTTTATAATATTCTCGTTAAAAAAGATTTTATTTTTTAAAATTCGAAAAATTGTTATTGAAAACAGTTATTGATAAAACTGGAACAAACTTATGTAGAAATTGTCCAAGATTATTGAACTTTTTCTCAGTTCATATTAAACTTGTGAACAATTTGTTCAAAAAACTGTGATTTTTGGCTAAAAAATCAGTAATTGTTTTAACACAACATCTGTTCGGTTGAAGTGAAAGTTGAATGAATTTTTAAGTCTAAATCACACAAAAAACAAATGTTTTACTCGATTTAATTGCATATATATATCCGGAACAATTAGTTCACACAAATTGTTCAAATATGTTATTCTTTATTGACTATTAAAAGGGTTTATATATTATATAAAACATTTATATCAATTCATTCATATTGTGGACAAACAGTTCGAGTCTGACTTAGACTCGATATAACTGTAAAATCAAATATGATTTCATTTAAAGTGTTTTCAATTTGTTTGATTTTTTTCTTAATTATCGGTTCGTTAAACAAAGAAAAAATTTCTTCAAAAATAATAATAATTTTTTGTTTCATTTGATGTAAAGAGACATCAAATTCCGAGTACGAGAATGAGGTCCAAACGAATGCCTTGTCTGGAGTCGAGTCCGATATCTCCAAACCTGTCGACGGCTCACTGTTTGTCATGCCATACAGTGTTGACATTGAGGACAGTGAGGACAGTGATGAGGGATTGGATGACAGGATGAGTAAAAGTAAGCGAAGGAAAAAACATTCACGAAATAAAAGCCCAAAACGAGTGAATCACTCGAAACGTAAACCAATTCCTAAGAGAACAAAGACTGTTAAAAAGGTGTCAAATGTTCCCAAACGGAGCAAAAGCCCTATAAGGCGAACACCGGTAAAAACAGCCAAAAAACCTATACCTAAGCGAAGGAAGAGTAGAAAACGTATTTCCAAATCCAAAACCAGATCTAAACCGAAAACTTTTCGCAAGAAAAGAATTTCGAGAAAAAAAGGTTTTCAGACAAAAATCAATTCATTTTTTGACTTATAATAAAATATTTTCTCCCCTTTCAGGCCATCCGAAGGGTTCGCAAATGTCGAACAAAAAGGGGCGAATATCTAAAAAATATCCGACAAAACCCCTTAAAAAGAAATATAAAAAGAAGTCCAAAAAGAAGACAAAAAGTAACCATTTTTTCAAGTCTATCAAAATTTTTAAAATCATATCTAACGACAGGCAGTTCCAGTGCCAGCCCTTCCAAGTCCAAGAAACCCAAGAAGTGTTGTCCCACCTGTCCCTGCAGTTCCAGTTCCAGTTCCGGTGCGTCTCCCGTAGCTGTAAATAATCAGCAACAGCAACAAATGGCTATCCAGTTTGGGGGTGGTAGTGGTGGTGGTGGATATCCTATACCAGGATATCCGTCGCCGACTCCTGCACCTACTACTGCACCGCCAGGTGCGACAACAGCGCCACCGGGTGCTACTACTGCACCGCCAGGTGCGACAACAGCACCACCGGGTGCTACTACTGCACCGCCAGGTGCGACAACAGCACCACCGGGTGCTACTACTGCACCGCCAGGTGCGAC
>JAQIXR010000953.1:0-17092 GCA_034700825.1 Quadroppia sp. Gr-Ori-00064
GTTTTGGACCACAAGATCTGCTTCGTTAAAGAGCAGTCGTTTCGCGAGTCGAAGAGCTGTTACGATGTCTTACAGATACTGAACAATCTGAAGACGAAAGCCATCACAAAAATCCGTGACTACTGTCTGAAGAAAGTGTTGTCCTGTCGTAAAGCGATGACCAACTATCAGATACCGCAGAACGCGTTGCTTAAGAACAAGTTCTTCTATCAGTTCCTAATGACTCACGACAGGGAAGTCGCCCGAGAGATACAGAGCGAGTACTTCGAGACGATGAGTAAAGTGTACTTTTCGTACTTCAAGGACTATTTGCACCGTCTGTCCCGACTTCAGTTCGAGGACATGCCTGAGAAGGACGACCTGATGGGCAGTGAGGACACGGGCGCCAAATCGCGGACATCGCTGTTTGCGAGCAAACACTCGCTTAAGAACAGGTCCAACGTATTCACAATCGGCGACAGAGAGAGCGTTTTGACCACCGATTTGGAGGCGCCGCTAATCGTACCGCACGTTGCGGTCAAGAGTGAGACCAAATACCCCTTAGAGAGTCTGTTCCGTTCCCATCAGTACGCGCTGGTCGACAACGCCTGTCGAGAGTATCTCTTCATCTGTGAGTTCTTTATGGCTCAGCCAAACACCGCTCAAGAGTTGTTTGGTCTCGTTTTGGGCAAAACATTCACTTTAATGATCAAACAAATCGAAGAACAGTTCCATTCGAGCTATGACTCGATCGCACTATTCGTTTGTCTGCACATTATCTACAGGTTTCGTCTGTTGGCCCACAAGAGAGCGGTTCCGACACTGGACTTCTACTGGGAGTCGATTGTGAAGATAATTTGGCCGCGATTTGAGTATGTCTTTCAGTCACACATTCAGAGCATACGTCAGTGCGATAGTCAACGACTGGCCAACTTTGACACTCGACCCCATTATATCACCAGAAGATATGCCGAGTTCTCGGCGTCGGTGATGATTATCAACGACACGTTCCCCGACGAAAGGGTTTCCGTTCTGCTGACTGTCCTCCAGAACGAAGTGGAGAATCTGATTCTCAAAATGGCGTCACTTTTCCATAACCCTAAAGAGCAGCTAATCTTCATTATCAACAACTATGACATGATTTTAGGCGTTCTCATCGAACGCAAGAAAGAAGACTCCAAAGAGTCGGAGAATATTAAGCAACAGTTGACGAAACGGATCCAAGACTTCGTCGAAGAGCTATTGAGTCCATATTTCGGAGCAATGATTGCATTCGTGAAGAGCTGCGAGTCGTATATCGATAGGAACGACATGGAAGGGTTGAAACGCGAGGAGCCAAAGGTGGTGGCGCTGATCAAGTCGTTCAACATGGGATGGCGTAAAGCACTGGAGGAGATCTCTAGGGATGTGATGAACTGTTTCACAAACTTCCGGAACGGCAATAATATACAACAGTCGGCGCTGACACAAATCATTCAATACTACCACAGATTCAGTAAAATTGTTTCAAACAATGTCTTCAAAAATAACTCAATTAGAAGTGAAATCATTAATATTCACCAATTGATGGTTGAGGTGAAGAAGTATAAGACCAACTTCTGAACTGATCCGTGACTTCAGCGCGCGAACTGTTGGTCGAATCGATGCAAAATTTTTGAACACATTATTATATAATTTATTTTCGTTTTGAAAAACTTTATTCAAATATTTTTTTTGAAATAAAATACAATTTTTTATTATTTTTTGTGAGATTTTTGTCAATAGTTTGAATGAAAGGAATAATTATTTATAAAATAAAACATAAAAATAATTACAATAATAAAAATGTTTTTTTATAAAAGGGTTTTATATAAATATTTAAATAAAACCCCTTTTATGAAGTCACTCAACCATCGAATTTCTTCATATCAGTCCAGGGTTTGGTTTTTTTCGATTTGTCCTCTTTTGTTGCCTTTTGTTTGTCGTCGTTTCCGGTCTTCTTCTGCTCTAATGGTATCAAATCGATGGGTCGTTTCACTCCAGAACCGTGTGATTCGTCCTGAGCTCTGCGTTGCACTACCTGTGATTGAGTGTTACTCTTGTCATCAAAAAGATCCCTTTCCCTCGCCATCAGCTTTTCGTCCAAATCGATGATCTGTCGATTCATGCCTTCGACCACTGATTCGAATTGTTTGGAATAATTGTCTTTAATTGTCTTCAAATCGTTTTTGAGTCTTATTTTGGTCTTCTCTTCGATGTCTTTGATTTTATTCATTTGATCCAAAGACAACCTTTCGATTCGTTTGCCGAAATCATCCATAAGTTTAGTCGTTTCCAAGAGCTCTTGTGTCCGGAACTTGTCTTTCGTTTCCTTGTCTTTAGCTCTGAATAAATCCATTTCTTGTCTGAGTTTAATCGAGAAATCCGTTTGAGATAATTGTAGTTCACTTTGGATCTGATTCTGTGACTCGATCTCAATCTCGAACTCTTTTCGTGTCGTCTGTTCTTTCAATGACTGTAACTGTTGTTGACATTCTTTCCTCAATTTCTCCCTTTCCACTCTTTGAGTCCTCCAGAGATTCTTCTTTTCTTCCATTCTTTTCACTCGAAGAATATTATCAAAGAAAATAACAGAAAAATGTTTTACAAGAATTTGTTAAAAGGTTTTCATTAAAAAGTGATTTGAATATTGAATTGAATTGTTTGCGCGAAAAGAGATTTGTGTCTCAATTATGACAATAAAAACCATTGTTTTCTTCGAAATTGAATTCATTTTTACATTAAAGGTTTGAAAGTTTTAAATTAAAACACATCCGAGTCTAAACTCAGCCCCAATTCTCTTGTTTTATTGAATTCAAAATCTATTTATTCTTTGAATACGTTTTTAGAGATATTTTTCGTAGATTTAATTGTCTTTAAATTACTTCTTGGAAATAATGTCCAAAATAGTGTTCATTTTTGGTATTAGTTTTGAGTTATTTTGATTTATTTGACCATTAATTTCATTAACAACTCTTTTAGTCTTAATAATTGGATCAGTTTTGATGTCAAACTTTTGCGAAAGGTTTGTCAAAAGTGGAAAAAATGTTGTCTTCTTCCGTACATCAAAACTAAATCCTCTTCATGTCTCAATTGGTGGCGAGTATTGGAATATCAACGTTAAGCCATCAAAGAATAAGGATTCCATTGAAGGAATGGCTCTGATATTGAAATCAAATAATAGCCTCAAAAGTGATGTCTTCACAAAATTCGACGACAATCTGATGGCATTTGTCGTGGATTTCGGCGAAAAGGAAGTTCGTGTTCCGATCACTTTTATTGATCCTTTTGTGGATATTTACAGATTTGTTGTCATTGAAGTGAATATAATTTTGATAAAACATTTCATTTGTATTGAAATTCAATGAAATTATTGTCAGAAAAGCAAACACAAAGAGAGGACAGAATTGGTTTGGAGTAAACTATCTGAAGACGAGCGACCAAACACTTTCAAAGTCAATGGAAGTGCTGTCTATCCCATCAGTTGGATAGACAGCACTCTATCACTTGGTATGACTGATATGTCATACTCTCCATACAGTGAGTCCAATATAGTGACAATTGTTGAGAAGAAACAGAAGGCAAACATTTGGTCAGTTGTTCCCAAATGGTATCAATTGAATGAGAAATGGATTGTAAGTGATGCCGAAAAACCAAAGAAAGAAACGAAAGATTGGGAGAAGAAGTTGAAGGCATTGAAGACCAATTACGAGATGATTGGAGTCTTCTTCTATTTGATTAAAGACCTTGGTAATGGTCTTATGATGTTCTTCAGAGACGATAAGACCATCAAATGGTGTTGGCTTTCAGACAAGAAAAGCGTCGAAGAAGTTTGTCATCAATTGATTCAATTATTTCTTATAAATATTCAAATAATTTCATATTTTTTGTCTTCAGTGCAAAAATCAGATGAAAGTATTGATCGAATGCTCGAAAAAAACAATTAAGACAACCATTACTACCACAGACTCGACGGTCACTCCAGAGAGCGATCACTTCCCACTCGTTTGGATAGTTGTCGTCGGAATAATGGCTGTCATTATCATCGTTATCGTTGTCCTCATTTTGTACTGTCTTTTTATGTCAAGTAATTTGAGTAAAATTAAGTTTAATTTCAATAATTGTTGTCATTATATATCTTCTGAAGATAACAAAACCACAAGTAATATGTCCTCCTCTAAGACATCGATATCAACCATCAAAACAGTTGAGTCTTCAGTAAAGCCCAAAACCTTTCCAAAAGCATTTGCGGCCAAAGTTTCGAAGACTGTTTCGAAGCCATCGAAGGCTTAATCAAAGTATTGATCGAAAGAACTCTTTTTTCGATAAAAGTCAAAAATTTATTTATTTTAATATTTTATTAATTAATTTCAAAATGTTTTATAATTTCTGATATTCTTTAATTCATAACCACATCCACAGCACCGGTATATAAGTGAAAGCCTTTCAATAGATTATTTATCACAAAATATTCTTCAATTAATATCACAATTCTTTTGACATTTTGCAACTCATACCTAATTCTCGTGTTTTTACAATGAATTCATGAAAACATTGTTTTATTGAATTCAAAGTCTATTTATTCTTTGAATACGTTTTTAGAGATATTTTTCGTAGATTTAATTGTCTTTAAATCACTTCTTCCAAATGATGTCCAAAATAGTGTTCATTTTTGGTAATAGTTTTGAGTAATTATTTGACCATTAATTTCATTGACAACTCTTTTAGTTTTAATGTTTGGATCAGTTTTGATGTCAGACTTTTGCAAAGAGTTTGTTAAAAATGACAAAAATGTTGTCTTCTTTCGAACAAAACAAATTTATGTCTCAATTGGTGGCGAGTATTGGAATATCAACGTTAAACCACCAAAGAATGAATCCAATGAAAGAATGGTTCTAACCATGAAATCAAATGAAAGCCACAAAAGTAATCTCTTCGCAAAGTTTGACGACAATCTGATGGCATTTGTCGCGAGTTTTGAATATAAGCACAAATTTGTTGTGATTAAAGTGAATATAATTTTGATAAAACATTTCATTTGTATTAAAATTAAATGAAATTATTGTCAAAAACATATAGAAAGATAGAACACAATTGGCCTGGAGTGAAGAAAATCCTTTTTCCAGTTCTCCAGACACTTACACAACCGCCGGGTCCTGGGAATCAAATACTACCATCAAGTGGTTAAACAGCAATCAATCTCTAGGAATGAGTGATAGGTCTTACTTTCCATACTATCCGACCAATAAAGTGACAATTGTTGAGAAGAAACAAAAGGCAAACATTTGGACAGTTGTTCCCAAATGGTATTATTTGACGACTGAATGGTTTGGATTTGAATTCAATATAACGAACAAAGAAACGAAAGATTGGAAGAAGAAGTTAATGACATTAGAGACCAATTACGAGATGATTGGAATCTTCTTCTATTTGATTGAAGAGTTTGACCTCAATGGAGGTAATGGTCTTATGATGTTCTTCAGAGACTATAAGATCATCAAATGGTGTTGGCTTTCAGAGAAGAGAAGTGTCGAAGAAGTTTGTCATCAATTGATTCCAGTATTCAAATAATTTCATATTTTTTGTTTTCAGTGCAAAAATCAGATGAAAGTATTGATCGATTGCTCGAAAACAACGATTAGGACAACAACTACTACTTCAAAGAGCTATGACTTCCCACTTGTTTGGATAGTTGTCGTCGGAATACTGGCTGTCATTATCGTCGTTATCATTGTCTTCATATTTGGCTGTCTTTCTATTTCAAGTAATTTGAGTAAATTTTACTTTAATTTCAATAATTGAAATCATTTTATGTCTTCAGAAGAAGATAAAGAGAACACAAGCAATATGTCCTCCTCTATGAGATCGATGTCAACCATCAAATCAGATGAGTCTTCACTAAAGTCCAACACCTTTTCAAAAGCATTTGTGGCAAAAGATTAGAAGAGTGTTTGGAAGTCATCTAAGGCTTAATCAAAGTATTTATCAAAAGAACTCTTTTATAAACAAAATGTCAAAAATTTATTTGTTTTAATGTTTTATTAATTAATTACAAAAAGTTTTATTATTTTTTTATTCTTTAATTCATAACCACATCCAAAGCACCGGTATATAAGTGAAAGTCTTTCAATACATAATATATCACAAAATATTTTTCAATTAATAATACATTTTTTATGAATTAAAATCTTTTTACATTAAAAGTTTTAGTCTAAAACTCATCCGAGTCTAAAGTCATCTTCAATTCTCGTGTTTTTAACAATGAATTCATGAAAACATTGTTTTATTGAATTCAAAGTCAATTTACTCTTTGAATCCGTTTTTAGAGATATTTTTGTAGATTTAATTGTCTTTGAAATGATGTCCAAAATAGTGTTCATTTTTGGTATTAGTTTTGTATTTTTATTTGACCATTAATTTCATTGACAACTCTTTTAGTCTTAATGTTTGGATCAGTTTTGATGTCAGAGTTTTGCAAAGAGTTTGTCAAAGTTGACAAAAATGTTGTCTTCTTTCGAACAAAACTAATTTATGTATCAATTGGTGGCAAGTATTGGAATATCAAGGTTAAGCCACCAAAGAATAAGGATTCCATTGAAGGAATGGCTCTAACCATGGAATCAAATAATAGCCACAAAAGTAATCTCTTCTCAAAGTTTGACGACAATCTGATGGCATTTGTCAAGGGTTTTAAAGATAAGCTCAAATTCGTTGTGATTAATGTGAATATAATTTTGATAAAACATTTCATTTGTATTGAAATTAAATGAAATTATTGTCAAAAATCAACAGAAAGAGAGGACACAATTAGCCTGGAGTGAAGTAAATCCCAATTCCAACTCTCCCGACACTTACACAACCGCCGGTTCCTCGTCCATCAAGTGGTTAAACAGCAATCAATCTCTAGGTATGACTGATATGTCATACAAGCCCTACTCTACGTCCGATAGAGTGATAATTGTTGAGAAGAAACAAAACGCAAGCATTTGGTCAGTTGTTCACAAATGGTATGAATTGGATGAGACATGGATTGGAGATGAATTTGATTTGGATCTGGATTCTTTTACCATTTTTTCTGTCGCGGAAGAAACGAGAGATTGGAATAAGAAGTTAATGACATTAGAGACCAATTACGAGATGATTGGAATCTTCTTCTATTTAATTAAAGAGTTTGACCCCAATGGAGGCAATGGTCTAATGATGTTCTTCAGAGACGATAAGACCATCAAATGGTGTTGGCTTTCACAGAAGAAAGGCGTCGAAGAAGTTTGTCATCAATTGATTCCAGAAATTAAATAATTTCACATTTTTTTGTCTTCAGTGCAATAAACAGATGAAAGTATTGATCGATTGCTCGAAAAAAACGATTACTACCCACTCGACGGTCACTCCAGAGAGCGATCACTTCCCACTCGTTTGGATAGTTGTCGTCGGAATAATGGCTGTCATTATCATCGTTATCGTTGTCTTCATTTTGTACTGTCTTTTTATGTCAAGTAATTTGAGTTTTATTTTAATTTCAATAATTAAAATCATTTTATGTCTTCAGAAGAAGATAACGAGAACACATCCAATGCGTCCTTCACTATGACATCGATGTCAACCATTAAATCAGATGAGTCTTCACTAAAGCCCAACACCTTTTCAAAAGCATTTGCGGCCAAAGATTAGAAGATTGTTTTGAAGCCATTGAAGGCTTAATCAAAATATTTATCGAAAGAACTCTTTTTTCGACAAAATATCAAAATTTATTTGTTTTAACATTTTATTAATTAATTACAAAATGTTTTATTATTTTTGATATTCTTTAATTCATAACCACATCCACAGCACCGGTATATAAGTGGAAGTCTTTCAAAACATTATTTATCACAAAATATTTTTCAATTAATAACACATTTATTCTGAATTGAAATCGTTTTTACACTCAAAGTTTGAGTTGTTTTTAGCAATGAATTCATGAAAACATTGTTTTATTGAATTCAAAGTCAATTTATTCTTTGAATACGTTTTTTAGGTATATTTTTCGTCAGTTCGTCCGAAGAGACAAAACTATTGTCTTCTTCCAAACAACAAAATCTCCAGAACTGTTGAGCCACCAACGAATCCATTGAAGGAATGGCTCTGACATTGAAATCAAGCGATAGCCTCGAAAGTGATGTTGTCGTGAGTTTTGGCGAAAACTACATATTTGTTGAACCAAAAACTACTCTAAAATTGTATTCATTTTTATTATTGAATATTTTGCGCAAAAATTGAAATAATTTTGATTTAAACATAATTTATATTCAATTATAACATTCATAACAATGTGTTTCTGTCTATGTATTCAAAGGCCTTTTGTTTGATTCTATCGATTCTTTGGTCATTATTGAGTTGTTTCTCGAAATCGATATAACGCTTGAAAATGAATTTCATTTGTTTTGCCGAAAGACTAAAAGTGATTAGTCTTTCGAAGACATTCCGAACGCATTCCTCGGCCTCTTTCGGGTCACTTTTGAGGCCGTATTTCAATAGCATATCGATATATACGGACCACAAGTTGACCCGTTTGGGAAAGTTGGCCAAAACCGTCTCAAACAGTGTCTTTCCCTTCTCTGGATCGCCGAATTGGAACTCCATTTGCGCAAACTTTGTGATCACTTCCATGTGTTCCCTCTTCTCAAGACATTTGAGCGCTCTCTGCAATAGACTCCGCGCCGACTCATGCCTACTGTTCTTCATGTAAAACACGCCGAAACTGATCCAAACGTTTTTGTTTTGCTTGAATTTCTTGACCATTGTATTGAAGATCTCTTCCGTCTCTTCTGTTTTGTTTGACTGCGAGTAAATGTTCGCCAAATGATTGTATATAACGAGTGGTTCGTTGTATTGAAGACTTCTGTTGAAGACGTCGTCAAGACTTTGTTGAGTGCCGTAAGTGTTCTCCAGATTAAGGAAAGCCAACCAAACGTTAAGCTTTTCCTGTTCTTCACGGAATGATATGCTTTCGATGGCCCGTTCCGCTATAGCCCTGGCCTTTGCTATCTCTGCCTCTTCTAAATAGAAGGCCATATATTTGAGCCAAACTAACGAACTATTGGGTGACGACAGAACCGACCGCTCGAAGTCATCTATAGTTTCCGGTGCTCTCTCCGTGTCCATCAACTGTTCCTCTCTTTCTCTGAGCATTTCCTCCCTAACCCTCATCTCTTCGTTTCGTTCTTTTCTTGACTTTCGTTTCACTCGTTCATTGTCTTCGGAATCACTTTCTTCGCTATCGCTATCAGAAGACAATTGATTCGTTGGCAACGAATCCAATCGATTCAAATCAGGTGCCGCTTCTTCGACGGTCCAAACGAACGGTTCGCTCACTTTCAATACATCTCTTTTGCATTTCTTTGATTTCAAATCTTTTTCATTTGTTTTCATTTCATTTGGTTTTTCCAAATCCAATGACTTTTTATTTGCAACTTTTGTCACATTTTTATTCATTTCTTCATCTCTTTTATTATCTTCTTTTTGTTGACTCTTTTTCTTCATGTCTACAGCACTGGTATTTAGTTCGTTATTAACGTTTGCATTGATTTCAGCCTTTTTCTCAACAATCACTTCAGACAATGAATTCTTTGACACTCTTTTAGACTGAGATTTGTCTGAATGTGAGTCCAAAACAGCGATCACTTTATGGTTGGAAACACTTTTGATGACAACGTGATAGCAATCATTCAAATCAAATAACATCGAAATGCCGTTCAGATCATTGGAGTGCCGTTTGGCCGGTATGAAAGCGATGAGCCCCGGGACGTGACCTCCGAGTAACACCACAACGAATCGTTTGGTGACATGAATTGGAAAGCATTTAATCGTTTGCTCGCATTTAAGGCTCGAAATGGCATTAATTTTATATGAATTCTTCACTTGTTTAACAAGTTTTGAGCGAATCATAAGATAAAGGCATTTAGTATTGAAGTCAATGTCGACGACGACTCCAATACCCGACGAACCGATTTTGATGTCTTTATCCAAATCTGTCTCACATTTGATTGCAATACCTTTCACTGAATTCTCTTTCTTCTCGTTTTCGTGTTTCACTTCACAGACGAATTGGGAATCACTTTCTTCGACAACATTGAATCCAACGATTTGTCCGATTCTGAAGTTCGATATCTTTTTCGTAATGTCTGAACCATTCCTTTGGAACAAATCGATCGTCAAATCAAAGTCATTGATATAACTACTGAATCGTTGGACGCGATCTCCAAACGGTTCGCTTTTATGGTCCCAAACATGAGATAACTTTAAAGAGAAGTCCAGTTTGAGACGTCCCTTACTGTCGGCGCTCTTCTCGTCCTCGAATTGTACAAAACGTGCCAAAACTGTTTGATGTAAAGCAAAGCCTAATTGTTTCGGTTCATTGAGTGGACCGTCGGTTAAATATCTTCTCGGAACCAATCCTCTGATATTTGCGGCCATTTCGACGAATATTCCATAAGAAGTGAATCCATTGACAACAACCGGAACAATAAGATTGGGTTCCAATTGTTTGACACTAGATATCAATTCATTACTTTTGGACACATTAATGAATGTCTGCTTTCGCGAAACTATTACAAAACTGTCTTTAATGGAGAAAACCATCACTTCTTTGATGACATCGCCGACAGCAAAGGCTTCGCTAAGAAGTGATGATATGTCGCTGTCATCGGATAAGTGACCGAATGGTAGAAATAGTTTATAACCAATTGTTTCGTCCATTAAATCGAAACCGTTTTGGCTTTTATTCGAGATTTTCATTGCTTTCAATATCTGTCCGACAATTAGTTTCGACTTTTCATTCTTATTGCTCTTGTCTTTCACTTCGATCAGAGAACAGGTTATTCTCTCCTTTTCCACATTGGTGGCCACAACAGAGCACCGGACGATTTGGCCTATGTTGAACACTTTATCTGGCTTTTCGATGCGATAAGAGCTCAGGAATTTCAAAGGAACAAACCCTTTGACTTCATTGAAGAATTCAATCAAAATTCCATTTTTATTGATGAGAACAACCACTCCATCGGTCTGTAAGCCATTGACGGCGTCTTCATATGAGGACAAGACGTTCAACTTTTTGGACAGCAATGTCTTTTTACAGGTGAGACTCATCTTACAGGGCGTACAGCTCTTATCGAGTCTGAAAACACGACATTTGACGGTCTTTCCAATCGGAAACAGTTGTTCCCTATTCTTCAAATGTGACATTTCTTTCAAATGAATGTTTGGAACAAATCCTTTGATTCCGAAACCGATTTTAATAAGGATTCCGTCTTTGCATAACTTAACCACTTTTCCACTGATTATGGAACCGATGTCTATGTCATCGATGGTAATGTTTGAGCCCTCGAGAGCCGACTGTCTTAAAGTGACCACAACTAAGCCGTCCATCAAATTGATTGCCTTCACTCGACACCTATGACTGGAACCGATGCCATACTTGGTCTCTATATCCAAGTCATTGTTCAACTCTCTGTCGAAGAGATTTTTCTTATGACAAATGGCTTTAATACCATTCGACAATTTGAAGACAACGTTCCCGATGTCATCCCTTCCCATAACGACTGCGTTCTCATAAATATTTCCGATTTTCACGTTTTGAAGAAAATTTTGGATAAACTTTGGATCGAATCTTGACTTTAATGAGACGGCGATCTGTTTTGTGTTGGGATTTACGTAAAGTACAGTTCCTTCAACTTTATCGCCGATGTTATAGAGATTTTTAGGGAAATCCCAATCAGTTCTCAAATGACTTCTGTTTACAAAACCCTTGAATTCGTTGAGAACATTGAGTTCTAAACCCTTTTCCCTGACATTCATTACAGTCGCCGAGACTGTGATCCCAGGGATGAGACACTGAAGACTCACATCGCTATCAGAAGTCAACTTGAATTTTGCCACAGATTTGGATTTTGCGGTTAATGTAATACTTCGCTCATTGACCACAGAGTCGATGGCGCACAAAACCAACTGTCCAACAGCTAATGATTGGCGGCCTTTCATCGCTTGAATGGCTTTCAATGCCTTCTCTTTAGGCAAAAATGCATTGATTTCTTCGAAACCGATATCCATAACAAAGCCGTGATCTTCAACGCTGACGACGGCAGCAATGATTGGCATTTGTGGTACTCTTAGGAAAGAAGAGGCCATCGATTGGCTGTAAATGTCTCTTGGATTGAGTGAAGCCTTGATGAGAATGTTTGGACCAAAGCCTTTGGTCTGAGTTTTGCTCAAAATCTTTATCGGAAAGTATTGTCCAATTTTGAACATTCCGTTCGGTTTTAGGACTTCTATGTCTGAAGACACGAATGACTCGTTCTGTGCAAACGATTGCAATAACTGTGTGTAAGAGTTGGAGATATCAGTGATGGTGACCACAGCTGTTATTCCTCCGCAGACACATATCTTCAGCTCATAGTTAGAGATCTCTTGAATACAGCCATAGATAACGATTCCTTCGGGCAGTCGTGTCAATGACATCGACTCCACCACAACATTGTCTTCTTCTTCATCGAAATCGTCTTTATTTTTAAACTTTTTTTTCTTTGATTTCTTCACAATTCGTTCATTTGATTCACTTTTTCTTTTCCTGACTTTAAACAACTGGTCGTCAATTGAATTGGTCTTCGGTTTAACACTTTTGCTATTCTTAGCACTCAATCCATGGTTAACACCCTTTCCTCTCACGAAATCCATTTCCTTCTTCTTCGAAGACATCGTTTAAATGGGTTTTTGTCTTAAATTTGTAATTAATTTTCAAATCAATTCAAATGTTTTGAATCAAAACAAATGTTTATTAAAACGTGTTTTAAAATCAATGCCAAAAATGACGTCAAAAGTCATAAAACGTTGAAATGAATGACAAAACAATTGATTGACTTTTGGCTTACATTTCATTTTTGGGGATCTTTTAGTTCACTGAAAATAACTCGTAATTTATGTCCACAAAAGTCATGCTTTTCAATGTGTATTAAAGCCCAAACTTTGTTACAATTACCGGTAATGAGATTTAAACACAATTTTTAATGAATAATTGAAAGCAATTTCATAGCTATTGAGAGAGTGTTATTGAATGCTATTTAGAGAAGAGTTTCAATGAATGAATAAAACGACTCAAAAGTTGTGTTCAATTCGTGTCAACTTTGATGACACGAATCTTCTCGTCGTTGACCAGAATGACTGCGGCCTCATTCAGACCATTGCAATACTTGGAACTACTGAAGATTGTGATGCATTTGCCTCCCATATGATAGGCAAAGCCCGCGGGAATCACTTCGTGGGCGCGGATCACATGAGACAATTGGTTGGCCGTTAGGAACCGATTGAGCGCTTCGTCCGAGAAGTAGTAAGCGGTGCCTCTCTTTGTGTTAGGCAGAAACCCCTCCCTTACCGGTGCTGTGGCGCCTGACTGTGACTTCAACAGCTCCTGATAGTCGCGGAACTCTTGACCTGAAACCGGATCATTCCATAGCATCTGCCATGCATTTTGGCACTGGTTCTCCGGGTCCTCCATTGGCATCGGTATGTTTGTGAGCAGTTCCTCAATTTTCAGTGTGTTGGTGGGAATACCTCCGTGTGCACAGAAGATGGACTCATCGATGACGGCACCTATAGGTAAGACATCGAACACTTTATTGAAGGCCTCCCAGACGACGAGCCCCTGCTTTGACCCGAACTTCTCTAAGCACTCGCCTCTAAAAGTGAAGGACTGTTGAACTGGTCTTAACTCATGATTCCCTCTTAACAGCCAATACTTGTCAGGACAGAGGCTTTTGAAGGCCAGTAGATATAGGATGCATTCGACGCCATATTCACCCCGGTCTACATAGTCGCCCAAAAAGAGAAAGCTCGGCGCAACACATGTCGGCCCCATCTTCCAGAGCGCCCTTTCATATATGCACAGGTCGTGAAAGTTTCCGTGAATGTCACCCAAGACGAACACTGGCGAACACACCCGAACCACTCGGGGCTCCTTTCGGAACATATGCTCACAATCGGAACAAAGTTTCAGTATTTTGTCCATCATTTGCAGACGAGTGGTCTTTGAGCTCCAGGTAGTGTCCTTTGAACCACTTTGGCCATCGTTGAGGCCGGGGATGGTTGAGGAGAAGGCTCTCAACGTGTCTAATATGACGTTAGCAGTGGTTGAGCCGAGAAAACATCGGTCCGACTGTCGGCGCAAGTTCTTTGGCATCTTCTGTATGTCTACCTGTCCTTTATTCTCCTGAGGGTCGATGATTCGGCCGTCTTTGGACAGTCGGACGTTATGTGAGGCCAAAGTGTACTTCTTTTGTTTGCATCGCATACATGTGCCGCGAGTCCTCTGCCTCTTGGCCTCGGCAGCGGTGGTCACCTGTATTTGACACAATTGTATCGATTCGTAAACGCGTTTCATTCGGATCTGTTGTATAGGACTGGCGTTCGTACGGAACAAAGTGGCCGTTCCTCTGATCTTCATCTCACCGACGTTTTTGGTGAACACCTTTAAGTCGAACTGCTTTTTGATGTCGATTCCAATCGCCGTAAACATCGCCTTCACCTCCTTTTCCACCTCCTTGTCATCCACTGTCGTTCCCTTAAGTTTGTAGACATCTTTGACCAGACTCTTCATGTCCTCGAAGTTCATACAGTTATTGTCTCCGCTTTGGTTATAATATCTGAATACAAACATAGCCCTCAGTTCGCCCGTATGTCCGCCATGGGGTGTATTCCTGTCCAGTGCGCTCAGTCCTAACAGAAGCTCTTGGAATATCACAAACGAACCGTTTGTCGCAAAGGCTCTGAACATCGATTTCATGTCAAGAGTGAGATCCGACTGTCCCTGAGTTAGACCCAATTTGGTCATATACTCGCCGAATGAGTGGCCAGTCATGTATTGCGAGGGAAACGTGTGCTGAAGATATTCGCCGAAGAGTTTGAGAATGTCTTTCTCCTCAAAACCTCCCGCTTTGACCAACTCTTCCTGATATGTCTTCGGAGGATCTTTTGGTAAGTATTGCAACACATCTTTGACTCTGAACTCACAAAAGCTTTCGACTCTGTCAATGCCTTTGCCGGCGATGGCCTCAGCGAACACAACCGGTTCCGGTCCCCAAAGATCTTTCACTTTACGCACTTCTTCGATGGAGAACCAATTGATGGCATCAGAGTTGACACAACAGCCCTTCTCTTCATTGAGCTCCGCATAGAAGAGCACCCGTACTATAAAGTCATAGTAAATGGGAATCTGAAGTCTGAGCACATGTTTGAGTACTGGAGGTTTAAAGCTCAGGTAGTTTTTATTGCCACCGCTAACCTTTAAGACCTCCTTAAGCTTGGTGCAAATGCAGTCATACCAGGCCTGACCGGTGCCGACGGGCGAGAATGGAAACCAAAGGCCACGGTTAGGGATTCGAGACATCCCTAACTTCTTGTGCTTTGAGCACCAGACTATAGCCGCCACGCAATCGAATAGGTTTTGTCCATAACTTGTGACCAAATTGTCAGAAGATGTCCGGCCAGTAGTGAACTTTCCTGTGGTTGGCGTTGAGGCCGAAGCTGTCGACTCAAGTGATGGTCGTCTCACAGTTGATGTCTTTTGAGGTTCTTTTGCATTCTTTTGCGAGTCTTTGTCTGACATGAGTTCGTCTTATGTCTAAAATCTGTCAAAATCTCAATTCTTCACTAAATCTTAATCGTATTAAACTTTTTTCAAAATTTATTTTAATTCAAATATTTATGAAAACTTTTTTCAAACAAATATTTTAAGACATTATTAAAAAAATTCTGTTTTAAAATGAATACTAAATTATGCAAAAGTGTCACAAAAATTGATTTTGAGTTAAAATAATAAAAATAAAATAAATTCAATAAATGATTGAATGAATGAAAAATATTTATGAAAAATGAGATAAAAAATAACAAAACTAAAGATTTTCATTAAAAAGTGATTTGAATATTGAATTGAAATGAATTGTTTGCGCGAAAAGAGATCTAAACTCAGACCCAATTCTCGTGTTTTTAACAATTAATTTCATTTCATTCGAAACGGTTTTATTGTATTGAATCCAAAGTCGATTTACTCTTTGAAAAGGTTTTTAAAATTATTTTCAATCGATTTCATTGTCTTTAAACCACTTCTTGGAAAAGATGTCCAAAAATGTGTTTACTTTTGGTAATAGTTTTTGAGTTTTATATGGATTTTAATCAACAGTTTTGCCATTAATTCCATTGACAGCACTTTTGGCCGCAATGTTTGGATCAGTTTTGATGTCAGACTTTTGCGAAAGGTTTGTCCAAAGTGGCAAAAATCCCGTCTTCTTCAGAATAAAAGACCCTATTGTCTCAATTGGTGGCGAGTTTTGGGAAATCAACGAACCGAAAGGGGATCCAACTAAAGATATGGCTCTAACATTCAAATCAAAAGAAAGCCGCGAAAATCCTGTCCTCAAATATTTCGACGACAATCGGATGGCATTTATCATGAGGTTAGAAGAAGGAAAGCCTCGCCAATTCGTTGTGATTGAAGTGAATATACTTTTAATAAATCATTTCATTTGTATTGAAATTCAATGAAATTATTGTCAGAAAAACAAACACAAAGAGAAGACACGATTGGTTTGGAGTGAAAATATTGACTCCAAATCTTTTCCCGATTTCAAACCCGATGGAAATAAGTCAATCAATTGGTTTAAAGGCAATCAATCTCTTGGTATGACTGACATGTCTTACGGTCCACACGAAGAGTCCAATAGATTGACATTTCTTAATACGACACAAAGCGGAACCATTTGGACAGTTGTTCCCAAATATTACGAATTGAATAAGGAATGGATTGGACTCGAAAAAGGAAAAATGAGCGAAGATTGGGATAAGAAGTTTAAGGCACTGAAGACTAATTACGAGATGATTGGAGTCTTCTTCTTATGGTTTAATGAGTTTGACAAAAAAGAAGGCAATGGTCTTATGATGTTCTTCAGAGACAATAAGATTATCAAATGGTGTTGGCTTTCAGAGAATAGAGCCGTCGAAGAAGTTTGTCATCAATTGATTCAATTATTTCTTACAAATATTTAAATAATTTCACATTTTTTTGTCTTCA
>JAQIXR010000954.1:0-17066 GCA_034700825.1 Quadroppia sp. Gr-Ori-00064
TCTCTCTCTCTCTCTCTCTCTCTCTCTCTCTCTCTCTCAACTCACTCACAATTTGTTATATATTATTTTAGGTGAAAAAAAGTTGATTTTTTTTGTTATATTTTTAAAGAGAAAAATGTTTCAAAAAATAAGTCAATTCTCTGGAGACACAAAATGATACTTATATTATAATAATAGTAAATGCAATCTCACTCTCATATGATATAAGCCATGGGCTATACAGCATTACCTGCCGGTGCAACAAAAAATAAATCAATAAAAACTTTTAACATTTAGTGTTTGGAAATTATATTTATTATATCAAAAACCTATTGTTTGTATTGCTTTTGGAGTATTTATTTGTATGTGAGTCTAAATATACCATCTATTCAACAGCTCTGAACTACCTGTCCATTAACTTTTCAATAAATTCATTCGATAGAGAATTATAATAAAAATTTCGTTAAAATATTAGTCAAAAATGTATTCATACGAAAAAGTGAATAGAATTTCAAATTCAATGACTATTATTGACATTAGCTGTGAATTGATATTAAAATATTATTCTTTAAAACTATAGATTTTTAGACATTCTCTGACATTGAATATAATTCTATGATTTCTATAATCCTTATTATATTATATATTTTGTTAACAAATTCTATAAATAGAGTGTAAATACAAGACATTTCAATACAGTCTGAAAATCGTTACTCAAATAAAACATTGAATATTAATAAAATTGTAAATATTTTTTATCATATAAAATGCAATTCTTTACTAGTTTTTTGTATTTCTTGGAAATGAAAAAACTTGATAACAATTATTTTTGACGAAAACAAGATCTATTCAATTAACGAATCTAACGGTGCGATCGAGTTTGGATCTAACCTTTAAGTCATTGCAGTCATGTCAACCGTAATCTTAAATATTTTCAGATTATAGTTATTATAGTTATTATTTTAAAGCGGATAAAGAGATAAAAGTCGACTCAATTTCAGTATCAATTGTTCATAACATGGAGTCCATGGACTATAGGATCAATTGATGTCTATATCAATAGTGATGACATTTATGTATATTTGATTGTTAAAAAAACAGATAAATTCAAGTGAACTCAACACTAGAACTACAATAAAAATTGTATAATTTATACTCCTTTGGGATGTATTGAAATAAATATTCATTTCTTTATAATAAAACTTCATTTAAAATAATTTTCAGACAAGAAATGTACTCAAAGAGCAATCTTAAGTACAATGTTATGGATATAAAAAAGGATTACTAATGAAAAATAAATGTCAAAATCAAAAGCAATTTCGAAAATAATGCAAACATTGAAAAGTTATCACAATTTTTGTTATGGAATTTTGCAACAAAATGTCTCTATAAGATGACCATGGCCATTATTGCCTGTCTCATTTCATTACATTATTCTTACATTGTATATAACATGAGAGGATTTAAGACAGAATTCACAGAAATTCACAACAATAGGGGTTTTCATGTGATCTCTGATTCTGCCGACCATTCAGTGATGGTCTAAATAAATGGTTGTTTATTATATGATATGAAGAACAAAACGATAGACAACAACAAAATCTATCGTTTTGTACATCATTTATATTAAATTATATTTTTATTGATCATTGAAACGACAATTTGTGGACAAGAAATACGAAAATGAATGCTTGAAAACAATTGTTTAAAAGAATTATAAATCATTTTTGAGTTCATTTCATTCAATGGAAAGTATATATGAAAAGCAATTTAAAAAAGTTTTGTTTATTTTACTGCAATTTTCATGAAAAATATTTGTGCCTATTTTTCAACATTCTATGGATTTTTATTTTGTATTAAATTTATTGAATTGAAATAAATATTAATCTTATTTTCATACGAACAAAACAAATCAATTCTACACTCACTGATAATACACATGAAAATAGGATTTGTTTTATATCTCATAGTATTATATGATTTGAAATATACAAACAAAATATGTCATAGTTTTTAACGAAATTGGTTTTGTGTGTCCTTTAAATAAAATTATTGTTACACAAAAGAAACTCCTTTTTTTCAAGAAACGATTAGTTGTGAGCACTTGGAGTAAATACGAGTTCATTATTTATTGTATGGCACAGACATATACAGTACAGACCGATAGCAAGTTATGCATTGGATTACAGAATAAATGTTAGCTATAATTAGTTGACTATCTTTGAAGGCACGCAAATAGAGCTAAAGATAGGAAAAAGATATGAATTCAAGTCTTAATATAATATCATTAAATAAATAGTCGGAGAGAGAGAGAGAGAGAGAGAGAGAGAGAGAGAGAGAGAGAGAGAGAGACGTATGTTTTTTATGTCATTTAAGGTACGATATACACATTGGTGTTCAGTATATTATTTGTCAAATAAAACAAACGAATACATCGAACAAAATTGTGAAGATTTGCTATTTGTATGAAAATTGAATTTACATCAAAAGCATAACAAAAATCATTGCATATTTCATAGAATAGTTTTGTTTTGTTCTCTAATAAATGAAATGACATTTTATTAAAATTCAGACAACTGTCCACTATTTGAAAGGCAGAGACTATCAGAAAAAGTTTTGTGAATATTATTTTGAAAATGTAAACGACTTTTAGTTTTTCTTTACATCAATTGATTTTATCTGTTTTTAAACTCATAATTCAAATCATAATTGAAAAAGTGAATGAAATGATCCGTGTATTCTTAGCACAAAACACAACTGGGTTATGCAATTAAGGGTATATTTTTGTGAGAATTCATGCATTTTATCACAATAGCACTCATTGTATTTATCACTCATTTTAATCAATTAAAACCCCTTTGCATACAATATATGACTGTAATTGTTATGAATTAATATTTATTTGTCGCACATATACTCGACTCGACTCCGAGTGAGGCATTGAATTAGAAATAATAATCACTTTATTGTCATTAACATAAACACAGATCAATAATGATATGATTTTTGTGTTCATATCGTATAATGAGCTCAACGTCACAACCAAGACATGGGTCGAAGAAATACTGTCATTGGTTTGCCTTCCGATCAAACCATTACTACTAAACAACTATTTGTGAAATTCTTTTGTAATTCTGTAAAATTTCAACCAAATATCGTTGAGAATTTGTTGAGCTAAAGAACCTAGATCAATTACGATATGAATAACCTCTACCCTTTCCTATCTCTCCCCTGAATGCAAGTTATTCTTACAGTTATTATAATATTATAGCAATTATTTGCATTTGTATTGACTTAAATCACAATAAAATTTTATAATTAGTACTAAAATAGAAATGGATTTTAAAATATCAAAGTTTATGTCATTTTATTTATGGCTTTTTAAACATAAAAATTATATATTAATTAAATTGAAGCGAATATTGATTTGAATGTTATGTTAGATACAGGTCTACTATAAACACAGGTATGAACTTTAAAGCAGTCGGTGCTCATGAATATGAAAAGACAGAAACAATGTATAGAATGAAAAAGTATTGAAAATTTTTGTTAACAAAAAAAAAATTCAAATTGAAATTGATTTTAAATTCCTTTGGTTTTTTGTTTTATTTTGTTGTCGTTTGAAGTATTTGATGAAATATTCAGTGAATGCACTCATTGTTTACATAAGAGGGAAGACTTTATAAGAATTTCCGCAAACTTTGTAAATCTATTATACATTATGTGAAGAGCCGATGGGGTTATCATTACTACCTGTTCTCAGCCTCACTGTTATTGTCATACGAGAGTAAAAACAAAACCTTTTGACTTAATTTATATTTAGTGAAGACTTTGACTTCGATTCCGTTCTTCACAACAAGATTAACACTTTTTTTGAAAGCATTCAACGATTCTTCAGCTCTTATATTCTGGTGCTCTTTTGTGGCGCCGACAACGCAAACGCAGGCTTTATGTTAGGCATCAGTGGTATTGTAGGGAACGGTGGCTTCAAATATATAACAAGTTTTTCGCTTCTGTACTCAATTTATGTTAACATTTTAGCTGAACGAACGAACGGCGCTCTAATGATATTCGGTATTAACAACAGTGTAACTCTTGGCTAACTGTGCGCCCAAACAGCTCATGATTTTTGTTGGCAAATCTTAAAGAAAAAAAAAATGTATGTTTTGCTGAAAAGTGATTCTTATTCTTCTAATCAACAGTTGGTAAGTTTGCAACAAATTCTTGTTATTTAATTAGAAAAACACACAAAAAGTAATTGTTTTCTTATCACAAACTTTAAAGAAAAACATTATTTCAAACATTAATTTAATTTTCTGTTCTTTAAAAATATCTTTTAATACTGTTTTCTTCTGGTTTTCAAGTTATGTGAATCACAATCAAATTGCAATCATTTTATATGAATTCAATTGATTGCAAAAAAACATTGCAATCAATACATATTCTTAAAGAATATTCTTATTATCTAAGATTTAATGATTGTCTTCGCTATAGTGAACGCAAAAAAATGTTTTTCATTCTCTAATTATTCACAGATTCATAAAAAATAATTCATTATTTTTAGCTTATATTTGAGTTTGTTATCAATCAAAAGATTTTTAAAAAAAACCAATCAATCAAATTGTAGACAACAGTTCATATTGTGATAGTCTTTCATACTTTTGGACATCAATTCAAATAAAAAATTTCATTAATTCATAGCAAAGAAAAAGTTGATAAAAATTTATTACAATATCTACTTTTAAATCCAATTAATCATTGAAATATATTTTCATTATATATTCACTTAATTCTAACATTGAAATCATTTAACTGAAGAGCTCTGAAGGGGAAAAATAATACAAATATAGGAATATATTATAAAACAAGTCTATTATATTCGGAGTCATTTTCATAGACATTGTTGAATAAATATTTATGATTCGAAACATGGATTGAATTATGGATTATATAATATATATAATAATATTGATTGAAATATTATTTGTTAAACATTAATATTAACGAAAAAAATTCTTTTGATGTCTTCCCCGACAACGACTGGTATTATAAAATATTATACATTATTCTCACATAAAGTTATTGTTTTTTGATAGTGATATAGAGTTAGACAAAAGAGTAAATAATAGAGATATATATACAGTATTTGTTGTAATATTTGGAAATAAAAATAATCTTTTATTCATAAATACAATACAATTTGTCATCAATTCTCAGAGCATTTAATGCTTTTTATTTCTCTTGTTTTTATTAACGATTAATTTTGATCTCAAAGCAAATAGTTTTATATCATTTTCATTGTCATAATTAAATTATTCATTTTAATGATTTCAATCCATATTTGTATTAATTTTATAAAATATATATATATTTCAAAATCAATTCAATGTTCAAAAAACGAATTGTAAATAATTTGTTGTTCGCGAATATTCTGTGCAACAAATGAAGTATTCACTCCTATTGTGAAAATTCCTGAATTTTTTTCCAAACTCTTTTTTTCAAATATCATTGAGAGTTGTTTTCACACAAAAAACCTTTACATTAGGTTTTGCGAAATTTTAGACATTTTTTTTGCTACGAAAAGAACATATTTCAATCATTTTATGTCTTCCCATAAGGTTTGAAAATTTTCTTTTGTTTTAAAAAACACTTGGAATATAGGAATGCCTACCCTTTCACATGTCTGTCTGACTGTCTGTCAATCCCTTTCCATTTGTTTAATAAAAGTTTAATTTAAATATATTCTTCAATTCTCTGTAATTTTGAGCAATAGTTTTCAAAACAAAATCATAACAAAATCATAACAATAATAATAAGCGATATATTTTTGATTATTTATTCAATTATTTTTCAAAACATTTGAAATATTTCGTAAACATAACAGTAATTAAAATCTATTTAAAATTTTTCTTCTATTTTCATAAATATTTAATGCATTATATATTCTATAAGACTTTGAATGATTCAAAACATACGATACGTATAATAATAATAATTATTATAATTGCAATTAATGTGAATTTAATATAGAAATTATGCAAATAATTTGATTGCAATTTTGAACCAAATATTAAAGAAATTATATTTTTTTATAACAAAAAACAAAAGCTTTATATTTAAAAAAATATGAGATTTCATGAATTTAAAAATAATTTATTTAACACTTATTTTCTTTATTTCTTTGATTTGCTTTCAAATCATTTTATATAATATTTTATATTTATAATATATTATATAAAAATAGTTTTGCTTTAATTTTTAAATGTTTTTTTAGAGAAATGAAAAATAATTTTTTTATTTAAAATATTATGATTTTGAAGCAAAAAATAACGTTTAAATTTATGATTAAATTCTCTATATATTAGAATATATGCAAAGATTTTTCATACAATTATCTCGAAAAATATTTGCATTAAATTTTCAAAAGAGTTTCAAAAACAGTATTTGCTTTTGATTATAAATTTAAAGGCATTACAGGTTTCGTTAGAAAATTGTCATTCATTTTACTAAATGAATGTAATCTCAATTTATTCGACGAATCAATTTTCGACTATTTATTCAAATTCAGTGAAATTATATATATTTTCAATTCTTATGAGAATTTCATACAATGTATATTAAACTGACAATTGGTTTGCGAAACGCTTTCGAAACAAATGTTTTGACTCTAATTATTATCATTAAAAACATTGAAAATTTTAGATATTTTTAGTCAGACTTTGGTTTTATTGTAAAGAATTGTCAACAATAAATAAATTGATTTTGAGATACACTTTATGTATGTATTTTCCATTATGTAATACATTGACATATTTTCCATTGCTGTCCATAAATGTCATTTCAACCAATTTTTATGGCCGTAAACTTTGACAAATTCAATGATAAACAAATATCTTAAACAATAATGTTTTCCTCAAATATTATTTATGTCAAAATCTACTCTAAATTATTCATTGAGTTTTGTTTGCAACAAAAAAGTCAATTTCATTATGCAATTGTTATAATACCGTATTTGCATTGTATTAAACATTTGTTAAACAAGACTTTTCGCATATTTAGTGATATTATTATTAATAGAAAATATATTCAAAATTTTGACATAACTTTATAACTGTTATTATCAATAAATATGAGTTTCACAATCGATGTGATGTTTGACATATAATTATAGCGATTTCGTATTACAGTATAGACTGTGAATAGGAATTACTTCGTGGTTTACATGGATTATAAACCATAATTGATAGCCTTTAGGTATGGGATGTGTGTCTGACAATGAGAATCACTATTCTTGTAATTATTATCATTTCAATGAAGGGCTGTATTGAAAATATTCATAAATAAACTCTTATAAAACTACAGAATTTTTGTGATTTCGCTGTGTTTTGCATAAAATAGCAAAACAATAGCTTTTTATAAGAAAAGATGAAATTTCTATCAAAAACACAAGTTTTTAGTCGTGAAAAAAGTGTTAAAAGATTCTAATTCCCAAAGCCTGAGGAAAAGTATATATATTTTTCCCATTTTTTACTTTATATTTTAATATTCAATTTCACTCTTAAAAAAGTAGTGAAAACTTTTTAATTTCAATTCTCAATGAAATGCATTTTCAATATTATTCACACAATGTTTGAGAAATAAACTCCAAATATAAAGAGTATATCATTTGAGATAAGTATACGATATATTATAGACTAAAAGCCTTTTAATAATCAATAAAATGCTATAATTGTGTCGTTTAAGAGATATTTTCACATAAATGAGATATTTTGTCAAAAAAAAAATTATATTTTTTAAACATGAAATCAATCCTAAAATTGTGTTTTCAAATGAAATGTCTTTTTTTAGCGACAAAATCAATAATATTTTATGTGCACAAAAATCATTCATTAAATGTTATGTAATATAAGAGAAATATTAATAGAATTTTTACAGAATAACAAAAAATATATTCATAAAAAGACAAGTTTTTGTGACTGAAATTAATTACAAAGAAATTCTTCGTCGAAAACTTTATTGAATTAATTGTGAAGAGATCTCAAGATCTCAAGAATTTCTATTATAATACCTGTAATCTTATTTCAGACCTGACTTTCAAATGAGAACATTTTTATGTAATATATTTTTAAACAGAATATGTAATGAGATTTGATTTCTATGATTGCGGTCTTGTTCTGAATCCATGGCACAAATCAAAGACGAAAATAGTTGGGTTGAGACAGAAATACATTTGAATTCACTTCTTATTAATGTATAGAAAACGACTCATTAAACAAATATTCATAATATTCATTCGAGTCGACAGTCATTGCATTTGTCTTTCAATGTCCTATACATTGAAAAATCAATTTTAATTATATTTAATGTCATTATATTTTTAAATAAAGACAAATATTTTATATAATATATATTTTTTGTTAACATTTAGATAATAATAAAGTTATTTAAGTAAATGAAAAATTGTTTCCCCAGTAATAGATGTATTGCATGTCTTCCATAGTCTTATTCATTAGATTTATTGTCTTTACATTTGATAATTAAATAAATAAATTCTAACAAAAATTCATTCAAAAAATGTTTAGAATAATTTGTTGGCATTATTTCAATACAAAATTTAACGCTTAATTTGATCTGAAAATTATATGTGAAATGAATCAAAATTCTTACAAAACGTGTTGTTGTTTGCGATGAGAAAAACATTATTTTCAGCACTTTTTTATTGTTTGACTAAAAGTTGTATTAATTTTGACATAAAAGTGAAATTAAGTTATTGTCTGAACGCGAATGGCTTTCAAGACATGGGACGTGAAATCCATTATAAATAATATTCGTATTCAACTATATATACAGTTATTCGTTGTTTGAATTTGTATTGAATTGTTGTTCAAAAGGTATTCAATTGTTTATATGTCAATAGTTTGTCATAATTTGAAGTTTACATCAAATTATAATATACTTTGATTTAGAAAAAAAATAGTTTTTAATATATGACAAATTCATAGTAATTTTTCATAGATGTAATCATTATAATATCTGCTTGAGCATTTATCACAAGAGCTAGGTACTTTTACAGCTTTCATATAATTCATTCATTAATGAAAATACTTATAAATATTAGAATTAATGACGAAAAAGTCATTAGATTTTAAGACTTAAATTCATTATATTTCGAAACAATTCTTGTTTTGTGAACTCTTTAAATAAATTCTTAAACTTATTTAATGTCAAATAATATCTATTAATAGCAAACAAATCCTCATTTGAATAAAAATAATTTTAGAAATATATTCTATGTTAAAAATTATAATTAACTCATCATTTGTTTAATGAATTTCAGTAATGAGTCTAAAATAGAAGTAATCAATAAATAAAGAAATATTTTATTTTTAAATTTAATTCTTATGAAAAGTTATTTATATTTCATTAAAGTCTTTATTTAATATTTTTTTATTAAATGAGTTGTTTTTTTAGTACTTAATTCAAGTGTTTATCTATCATTCACTTCTTATTGCATTTAAAACTGTGTGCAAAACCTTAAAAATATTTTGAGAAACACAAAAATATGATTAAAATTATTTATAAATGAAATATCTTTTTTATCTCTTTATACACTTATTTAAAGTATATTTCATTTCATATATAAATATATATTTCATTTACTTTTCATAACTCTATGTATTTTTTTGTTTGTGATGTTCTTCTCTTAATATTCATTAGTGATATAAGAAATGACATATTTTTTGCTCAAAAGTTATCCATAAATAATAGATATTTTTGATCAATAAATAACAATTCATTTGAAATATTGCGTGAATTCAGGGATAAGTTATTTATGGGAAATATATATTTCACTCCAATATTAATGAATTGATTTGTCCTTTGATTTAAAATAATTTAAATAATTAATATTTATTAATATATTCTTAATTCACTCAAAAGTCATATATTATTAACTTTTTGTCGTATATTTTCAACCCTTTTATCTCTCATTTTTGCACTCATTAAAGTAAATCTCATTTAGTATTTCAAATAAAATTTCAAAAATAAAAATGTTTTACTGTTTTCATAAGATCTTTGTTAAACAAATTTAATATCAAAATGACTTCATTTGAAATTTACAGTCAATTCTGTGCTTTAAAAAAATGGTGTTTGAATTGTATTGCTATCCATTTATATGTAAAATTTTGATAAAGTTTTGAATATAAATTATAAAACATATAATCAATGCTATTATAAAACATTATAATTGAAAGCATTATTTTTGGCACACATTTCCAAGACATCTGATGGTGTAATAAGAAGTACAAAGAAATAACTAATCATTTCATCCATTATTCTTAATACAAATTTTTTTATTTTTCTTTCATATAATTCTTGTATTTCTTGAGCATATAATTCATTGCTCAAAAAGAATCCAAATATATATGAATTGAATCGTTAAGTGAATTAATGTCTAACAGAATATGAATGATAAATATTATTGAATACATTATTCTTCAAATGATTTATTCATAGCAAATGTATTTATTTGTTTTGGATTTCTTTTTGAGGTATAATTTTGTCAAATATTTTGTCAAATTTTATTTAATTAAATAAATTCAGAATAATTTAAAATTAAAAATCATTTATTAATATTAAACACATTTTTTATAAAACATGAAATTATTCTTCAAATATAAGTATAAAATATATGTATAAATGTATATAATTTTTATTTAATATAAACATAAAAAATCAATAAAATTCAGAATTAGTTTTTAAAATAATTATAAAAATAATAATCATTTTTCATATACAGAAACAGAATTTTTTCATTTTTGCATTTTATGTGTTTTATGATAAAAATGAGAATTCAATACAAATAAAACAATTGAGGAAATGATGATAATTGGTGTGCATTTGTTAAGAGAAATAGCTTTTGGCCAAACCATTGTATTCTGTGTATTCTGTATATGAAAATAAGCATAAAATATATTCATTTTTGAACGGAGTTTTAATTTTGTTATTTTCCATACGTTTTTGTTTCCATTGCATTGGTATTCATCACAAACTCATTTCCGATTCAAATCCAGAATCCAATCCATTACTTTTCTTCACATTTTCACTCGGTTTCAGTATATATAATAATTTTTTTTTGTCTCAACATTTTTACTTCAGTGCATTAAAAGCTCTTTTATTACAGCATTTCGTGTGCTCTTTGTCATCCCAGTCATCCCAGTGCTAATTATCCCATTAAAAGCCAAAAACATCACACGGTTTATGACAAACATATTTATCTGAAAAATTTGTTTCAATTCTTGTTATTCAAAATCCTTTTGTTATTACACTCTTTTGTGAACTTTTCTGAAAAATATATATTTATTATTATTTTATGTTTGTTTCAAACATTCATTTATGTCATAAAAATTTTGTCATTACGTTTTGACAACAATTATGAGACTATTATTAGACTTATCTTTGAATCAATTTGCGTATAAATATCTTGTGTTTAATAAGTAGTCAATCATTAAACGGAAAATGAGTTACTTTTCGGCGAAAACCATACTATTTATAGACAGACATTGATTTTATCTATTTTTAGATTCACTTCAGATTCACTTTTTCGCATAAAAGTCATTTTCATCGCAAAACTTTTGAGCTATTTTTATGCCATTTTAATTTTGATGGATATGTTCTCATTTGGATGTCTTGAGTGGAAAGTAATATCTCGGTATAGACTGTATTTCAATGTCAATGTGTTTCGAGTCGAGACTTAGTGTCACAATCGATGGCAACTCTAAATATCTCATTGTTTTCTTAAGTTATCGTTTTGTTTATTTAGTATAAAATTACTTCAATTCCTATATTTTATCAAAAAAATTTCAAAACACAAAATATTGAGAGGATTTTATGACATTCACTCCTTGTTTGTCATCATTTGTCAGTTCCTTTCATTCGCTTTCTTCAAAAAATAACAACAAAAATGATAATAAAAAACACAATTTTCTTACAAATAAATAAACTTTATTTTGTTCATAAAAGAAGTTGTGAAACAAATTCAATGATAAATACTTTTTCTGTTAATACAGTATTTCAATGAAATTCTTAATTCTTTAAAACATTTAATTCATTGCAAGAAAATAAGTTTAAGAACTTTTTTTGTCTATATATTATTAGAGACTCTCAGAGAATATGATTAAAAGTTGAGATTTTGTTGACTTTTTGTTAAGAATTTAATTCTTTTTTTTATTGAGACGAAAAATAAAGATTTGTTTTTTGACTTCAATTGAAGTGTTATTAATGTATTGAAGGCTTTCAACCAATAAGTAGTTACTAACGAAACGAAAATTTTTTTTTTGCACATTAATTGTCGTTTCATCGATTCTGTCGTTATATTTAACAGGTGTTGAAAGAAAACAATTAGTTTTTTTCAGGTCTAAAATTTTCCGAACTGTGATTGCATTCACATTTCCATTGTCTGACTTTTATTAGCGAAAGAGAAAATAATTGAAAAATTGAATCGAAAAATGACTGAACAGTGAGAAGAAATGTGTGAAAAGAAATTTTTTCTGCGATTAAAATGTAATGAAATATCCGCTAAAAATGATTACATAAAAAAACATTTGATTTATTCATTAAAATTCAATTTATTATTATTTTTTATTCTGCTTTTCAATGATTATAACAATTTGTTTGATTTGACAAATGTTTAACATATGAGTGAATCGAGTTTTGAACTGAAATTTCATCAAAAGTCATAACTAAAGTCTGTGTTCAATCGGCTGGCCATCAATGATGAGAGACAACAGTATTAGAGGTAATAAATAATTCAAATATTGATGTGTTTTATATGACATCCGAATGTCGATCACATATGGAGTAAAGCATTACATATTGGACTCTATTTTGAGATAAGACTTTAAATTCATTTTTCAATGTTTTTTTTGATTATAATAAGAAAAATTGTGATGAAGAACACCATTGGCGCCTGACATATACGACATACCAGTATATGAATTGTCAGAAAATGCTGTTTTAATCATCCCTTTTGTGAGCCCTATATTTATTTAGTTTGAAATCGAGGCAAAAAATCTGTTTTCAAATGTTGGCTCAGTTTTTGTATTCATGAACTTTAAAAAACTGCTATTAGTTTTGACATTCACTGTCTCTGAATAGAGATGTTAAATGCATTACACGGCGACACACACAGGGCTACCAGTGCTCTGCTATCATATATCGAACATTAAATGGATAAGAGTTTCATTCAATTCCCAACTCATATGGGATTCAAATGCATTGACATTTATGTGCAAACAGTCCAACAAATTGTTATTTGCATTCATTTTATGTTTACATTTTTGTTATACAATTGCCGTCGAAATCATATTTTCAAAAATAATCTCTGATTTTGAAAATTATTTTATTTTAATATTTAATATTTTTTTTGAAAATTTGTGAATAATATAAATATTTTACAAATAAGATTCAAATGACAGGAATTTTTGGTACAATGAACTGCAGAATATATTCTCGCACAACCCATTCCGGGTACAGGAAGTCATAAAAGTGTAAACAACACTTTTTTTAATCATTTATTCATTTTATGAATTTTTGATTCAATTTTATCCATTCATAATGTATGTGTTGGTCTGCAGTTCAGTCAGTGCTGTCTACCAGTGCCACAGCCATTGCCATACATTTGCTATTATTAATATCTGTTGGCATTACTATTGAAATATTGAATACGTTTTTCACAAAAATGACTATAACTTAAACAATATAATCACGTTTTTGTGACTCAAATATTCTTTGGTCTAATTATGTATTCAAAGCCCTTTTTTGAGTCACAACTGAATGTTAACATTAATAAAACACATGAAATGTTTTAAATTAAATGTAATCTAACATTAAATTATATTTTGAATACATTTTTTCACATTTTTTTGTTACACAGTATTTGACTTTTAGATCAAATAATTAGAAATCTTTTTATATTTAATATAAAAATGAGCACAAATATGAGTGACCAAGGTGGCGCCAAATATTCTCTTGGTGTCACCAAAACGATGGCTCGAATTGTGTTTTTGAATGTCATGTTTAAGTGTTTTTATATTACATAAGAATTTGGAAATACAGTAAAGATTTGTCAAAACCAATGTCTTCTCAACACTCGAAAGCATTAATGAATTTTATTTTCTTCAATTTCAAGTATTATGGCGTTTAAGTGGAAAGGTATTCACATGTAATACCGGTGCCAAATATGATGAATTTGTGCAAATCTGGAATCAGTGCCAGAACTAAATCGCTTCGGGAAAAGTTCAGTCGGAACAGGAGTTATTCGGAACTGTCATTCAAAGACTCGTCCGCCTCTTCGACGCCGACAGGAGAGACGCCACCATTAAGTGGGAGACACTCCAGAAGCTATGTGCCGATGCTTCCGGAACAGGTAGTTATGCAATATTCTTCATATGTGTTGTAAAAGTGATTTAAAACTATGTTTTTATTTATCTCATTCTCACTATTGAAGTGAATTAGCGATAATTTTATTATTTTTGTATTTATTCAATTCATGTCTATTTTATTCAAATATGAACTTGATCAAATATATCAAAATCACATAAATCTAATCCAGATCAATATATAAATATTTTGTTGTAAATCGATTTGTTATTCAATCAAATATTTCTTTCAATTTTGTCGTCGAATTCGTTGTGAATAATATAAAACTTAGTCTAAAATTCACATAAAATCGATTCTCGAGTAAGAATTCACTTAATATATGAAAAAATGATTTAAAATAAAATATTTGGATAAAAATGTACTCAAAATAATATTTATGTTAAAAATTCCATTTTTCAAACAAATATTTACATTAGTTTTTGGTTTTTGAAGTTTTGAAAATCATTTTCATTATTACAATTATAGTTACGTTTGAGTAATGCCATCAATATTATATAAATGACTCAAAATCAAGAATACCCCTCACAGGGGACAAATCAAAAGTCCTTTTTGATCCATTCTTGAACAGTGATGATTGTTGTGAATTATTAACGATAATATTTATTTAAATGGATTTAAGTTTAAAATGAAATTATTATAAAAATATATTCACAAAACGATTGAATGACAAATCATTTTCACAAAAAGTTTTGTTACAAAAGAAAAACTAATTACAATTGAATGCAATATTTTGTGCATCGCTTGTTATGTGAGATTAAAAGTAATGAATTTCGTTATTATATATATATTTGATATGATTTGAAGCAATAGTTGTTGTGTGAGTAAAGCAATTGTTGCCTATAATCGCAAATAACTTTATATCGTATAATATTTGTCGCAATTTTTGTTCACTTTCTTATCATTTAATGGTATGAAAAAAAGTCTTATTAAAAGACAATTAATTTCGTTATGTTTGACAATGTGTTTGATGTGTTGAAAGGGTCGTCAGAATAGTGCGGATGCCATACGTGTGACGAGTATTCCGGGCCAACAGATATCCAATTCGTATAACATTTTGCCAGAAGAGGCCTATTGTAGTGCATTGGATATAAACAGCGATGTGAATGACGGGCCCCGGTTCCCATGGCAGTGCGATGTGGCCATACAGTGCGATCTGATATCAGCCTCGGCACTCGTCAGGCCCACACGATCCAAGTCTAAATCACCAACGAAGTCACCCAATGCCAGCACATCCCTAATGCCCGACCAACAGTCAAACAGCCAAAAGTTGGTGTCCGGTATTCGCTTTTGGAAGAGCTCTTCAATACTGGGCGCCAACGATGACGGCAAAAAGCAAGCCATCACTCATCACAAGAGACGGGAACACAAGTCTGTGCTACAGAGGGCCGCGTCATTCGACTCGCGCGGGTATTCACGTCTTGTGCAGACGTCATCACCGAATTCGCCCACACTATCCACTGGTGGTCACGAGAATCAAACCCATCTCTATGTCCCGCATCACATCCAGACGCTTGCGACCAATACGGAGGCGTCAAGATCAGGGTCATTGGATGACATGCCGCAGGGCTTCTCAAGGGAAAGGAGACTCAGTTCGGGCACTAATTCTGCACCCAATTCAAGAAGTGGAACACCCCCTCCAACCACTCCTATCTTTACATTCTGTCGCAAAGGTATTAAAAAACAATCGACAAATCAGAGCAAGGAATGAATGGTCAGAACATTAGAGCACATTTCGTCCCCTTTTTTTAATTTCTTTTTTCAAGTTTGAGATTAATTTGAAATATTTTCAGACTTTTCAAACCCTTATAATCTCTGCGAATCTGATCGAAAGTCATAAAACAATTTGAAAGCTAACGATTTCATTGAATTCAGGGACATATTCTCAGCCGCCGAGCCGTAAACTGAGCAGTGAAATGAGAAGACGGTATTTCACGAGAAAACAGGCCAACTCTGCGCCGGACTCTTTTGAAAACGATTCGCGGCCACAGGTTTTTAAACATTGTTTAACTGATTGTAAAAAAAACTAATTATATTTAATGTAAAAAATGTTATGAAAAATATATTTGCTATTAATGTGAATACAGAACAGAGAATATTTTGTAGAGTTTTGCAAACATTTTACTTATTGTTAATTAAAGCGAAAATAATTAATGCTTTGATCTTTCAATTATACTAATAGTCGCCTGTAAAACATGAAAGACGTAATGTCGAAGTGTTCACATTCGACACAATGCACAGGTATGTCATCACTGGACCTCAAATGCAATTTCGATTACCTTTACTATTAATTTTCATTTTTATTTAGACTTTTAGACCTGTCCTTAAGAGCGACCGCCGATAATAATATGGAAAAGCCTTTATTACTTAACATACCAACAGCTGGAGGTAAGGACTTGTCGGCACATACTTACAGTACATCTCACTCACACACATACGGTGCTTGTATTACAGACAGCACCACATTATATACATTATTGTTATTCTAAGATTTTATCATATCTTAAATGATTTCATTCGGGGTAAAGATATAAATAGAACCATCTCTCTCCCTCCCCTCCCTCCCCTTCCTTCTCTCTCTCTCTCACTCTCCCCCTTCTCTTTTTCTCTCTCTCTCTCTCTCTCTCTCTCTCTCTCTCTCTCTCTCTCTC
>JAQIXR010000955.1:0-17052 GCA_034700825.1 Quadroppia sp. Gr-Ori-00064
CTTTAATCGTATTTTTATTTATGTTTATTGCACTTTTCGTTTATGCCAGCGCTGGCATTGAGCCCCTAATTATTTTTCGTGTTCATCTAATTAAGAAAAGGGGTTTTGCGACAAAATTGAAGCAATAATTTTTGGTTTTCATTTGACATATCATTGAAACGCTTTTAGTAATAGTATATCACAACTACTGGTAATGTAATTAACATCCAAACCATTATTGCTATTATTATGGCTTTTATGCTCTAAAATGTCTAATCAGCTCAAAGGTAAGGCTATATGGGATGAGACGGTACTGTCGGTGCTATATAGAGCTAGTTTTGGCCACAAATATAAGCTTTTATATAATATTTTAAAAATATATTTCAATATTAAAGTGAAAACATTGAGAGCTGTCGAGAAGAGACTGAGAAAAATGAATCATTGAATCGTTTCCCAACATTTTGGTGGCCCTCCGCTAATGACCTATTCAGCGCAGGCAGTCTACTATGGGTCGTAGTCTTTATACGATTCCATAGCGTATTGGAAGACAACTTTTAGCACCAGTACATCAATTGAAGAAGAGGTACAAAAGCTTTAGGCTTTGATATTCATCACAACAAAAATTTTTGTTTTAATACATTGTGTTTATGTCCTCAGGAATAGCAATGATAGGGACAGGCATTAAAGAAACCACTCATTCACTGTCAGCGCCCGAAGGCATCGACCAAATGAATATTAAATGTTTTGTCCATAACTATTAGCACAGCCCAAAATATAAACCAAAACACTACCAGTGCTACTAATTTTCAAATATTATAAGGGATTAAAAATTATAAAAAAAACTATTCGTGAGATTCGTTGATAATATTCATTGAAAATTGTGGCAAAAAATGTAAAAAATGAACAAAAAGTTAAGTAATAATAAGAAAACTTTTGTTAGTAATGATAGCAATGGTTTAATTGATAATTAAAAGCACATAAATTATTATTTTTCAACTCAATTATATTCAGATTTGACTTTTCCACTAAATTAATGATTGGCTCCAAATCTGATGTTAATGAAAGACTGCTTATCTCACAGATTATATGTTTTATTATTTCATTTGAGACTTAAATACAATATTTAAATCAAATTTAAGCAAAAAGCAGTAAATAGTGTACATTAGGTCTGAAATCACATCTGAAGTCATTTTGATTTAAATTCAAATTTAAATCTAATTATGTGTTTGATTGGAGACATGAAAGTAAAGTTTGATTATTTTTTATGTTAATAATACCACTAATTACTGATTAATGGATTATTTAAACCAAACTATAAATCATCAAAATTTGTTTGATTTCATTTCACTCGCAATTATTGCTTTCGTTTTCATAATTAGAGTTATGTTTATATTTCACTGCAATACTAATTGTTAGCAAAAAGGGCTGTAATTTAGGCAAAGATCTCACTATCGATAAGATAAAGGTTGGCATATCTGCTCACTTTGTCAACGAGTAGACGAATGGCTTCGGAATGGATTTTATGGCGAAAAAGTAAACTCAAAATCAAAGCCGAATAAAAGGTTTGTATGTTTTTGAAACTCAGTTTCAATGATTGCATGTTTGGCTTCGTTTAGTGAATGAAAATATATTTAAAATGTTGTATCACTTCATCACTTGTGGCACTGTATTGAAGGCACACAACCATTGAATGCATGCAAAGCACCAGAAATTGATTTCAATTGATAAGCAAATTAACGCAAACACTCGAACACTGTATTCTCTGTCGGCGCTAATAGTTATGTAATGTTGTTTTTGAGGTCTCAAAGACAGTGTGTTTATGTGTGAAGGACTCGCCGGTATTCGACAGTGGAAAGGCATGTAAGGCATTGCATGTTTGCCTGAATTGCGTGGAAATTTGATGTCCTGTAACACGACTGGAGGACCAAACATGCGACACAAGGAGCCCAATACAGCGTTTTGAATACATGCCGAATACATACCGGTGCTGTGCATGCATAAAATCAAGAGCACAGTTATGTTTGGCACAAAAAAGAAGCTAAAACTCAATCGACACGAAAGTTCGGCTGACTTTCAAACATCTATAAAAACGAATACACTCTACAGTAGTCGACACTAAACACCTTATCCTCACTTCAAACACAACATTCCTCATCGATATATCGTTTTCTGTGATTCACATCAAAACCATTGCCCTAAAAACATACCGTCTCATGAAATTTGAAAACTCATTCACATTCAAACAGTTTGGCCAAAGATTTTGAATACTTTGTGTTTGAAATGATGTGAACTTTAAAGTCCATAACAGTTGTCAGCTTTGACTCCATTCCCTCAATCAGTGACTATTATGTGGTTTGCAATGAATTTTGTGAAACTTTTCACTGAAATAGTTTAGGAAATTCACTTAAACAGTGATTAACTCATTATTAAGTAATTTGTTTTTATTTCTCTTTCGATTGAAACTCATTTCTTGTAATGACTGTGCAATAGATATATTGAGGAAATGTATGATTTGAATGCAATCGTATTAATACATGTCTTCACTTGAGATCAATGGCCTCTAATTTGAAGAACAGAAGAAACAAAAAATGTTTTATACTTTTGGGAAATACTTTCTCATCTCTAATGTAAAACACATTAGTTTAATATCAAACACAGAATCGTTGTATCGATTGAGGCATTGGAGCGATCATTATAATGATTACATCCCTGACCACCGCTCAAGTCATCGTTTGATGGATCAGTCGACAGATCACTACTCAAAAGACATTGCATTTTCAATCGAAAGGTAAAGAAATTAAATATAAATTTTTAAATGAATTCAAACATTGAAACACAAAATGAGATTTTAAACTATATTTTGAATATTGCTTTTGAATATCACTTCACTGAAGGGCCGGCGGCTCAGCCTTGGGTTGATTACATACAGTGAAATGCATTGCATATCTAGCCTTTCGGTATGTGCCGGAACAGGTGATCCCCAAAAACATTGCCAAACCTTATATACAATTCATGTTTGAGAGCAAAAGACATACAAAATGTCAAACAATCAAACGGTTTGACTCTTGAACTCTGCGCTCAGTTTTGATTAATAAAGAAATACTTAAAATATATTTGACATTAGTTTTGATATTTTGAGTTAAAAAAACTTTGAATTAGTTTTCATTTGAAGATTAAACTCACATTGCATTCAAATTACAGTTTATTTCTGTAAAAAATTGTGTGAAAATAGAGTTTTGACTACAATTTTATAGCGAATTAATAGCAAAGACATTAAATTTAAGCACTTTTTTAAAGAAAAATTGTTTCAATCATTAAATTATTTGATTTACATATTATATAAAAACACATTTTCTACACATTTCATGAGGTTTTCAACAATAGTAATGCTATTAAATATACTTTTATTGAATAATTAGATATAATTAACGATTAATTGAATGGTTTTATCATTAATTTTGACTCAAATTCCCATTCATTTGCACTCAAAAACAATTGAATTAATTGTCATAACAATATCACATGACATGACATACCTTTTGCTATTTCTTCGCCTTCGCTTTGTGGCATACATAGTGCCAAGGTGATTCATAGTGCCGATGGTCTACCCCTGTCACAGGGGTCTCACCGATGGAAGGGTTTGATTATTGGAAATAAATTAATGGAGAAATATTTGGATTATTTGTTATTATTATTTCAAATCATTTGACGAAATAATATAAATGTTGTCTCAAATCACATCTAATGGAAAGTCGTGTGGACTTGAAGTCGCCTTTCGTAGTATTGGAGAAGTTTTGATGAAATACTAAATGGATGTAAGAATAGCACATAATGTGAGACATGAAGTGATTCTGTGATGAAGTGATGAGACAATTGAATGTCAAACAGTCATCAACGAAGTCAACGCAAACACAGAATCAAAGAATATTTGTTTAAATGAAAGCGAAATTTTTGGTCACATTTTTCATTCATTGATGTATTGAATAATTGGCGTCAAAATCAATAACGAAATGAATATATAAGTGAATTCAATGAATGAATTACACGAAAACAGTGAAGCTTTTCATAGCATTCAATACAGGCCTCAGTTTTTTTCGAAGCACTTTTCGGTCTGAAATCATTTTCATTTTAATAACACATCTATAGTGTGCTAAACATGCTCTGAACATTTCACTCTACTCTAGCACACCCCATACCCGCCCCCATACCATCACTGGCCTATTAGGGCGCGCACATACGGGGGTCGACACTCTATGGCTCTCATAGGGATCGCAGTCGACGTCTGCTTAGTTGTATGCATACCTGGCCATCGAAGCCAACTGAATGTGTTTGTGTTGAAGAGAGAGTGAATTCGTTAGAGTATAACTACACCTGTCGGTCAGGGGAGAGGATATTATATAAGTTATGGCTTATTGTGTAATTCAAATGAAGTCTAATCTTATTATTACTTAAGATTTAGTGAAAAAAGTATTGACTTTTATAGGGGACTGTATATCATGTCTGTAGTGATGGAGAGCACATATAGATATAACAGTGATGTCTATTGGCTTGAATGAAGTGAATAACTATAAGGCAAAACACAAACACTCATTACTAATGAATTTAATGAATTTGTGTTATAGTAATCGCTGTATAACTATATAATTATAATTTCATTCCTATATATAATATATAATTTATTTCTCTCTAATTCTCATCCTTTATATTATAGTGTATTTGTATTGATATTTCTGATTCGTCTTTATTTACAGCAAAAGCAAAGCAAATATAAATTTTCTTTTCATTATATAATTATAAGTTTGCGCTAAAATGAATGTCAAGTGAAGCTAAAATATATTCAAATATTAGAACCTATTTTTTTGTGACTCTTATTCAAAACAACCATATTTTTTAGTTTTTTATTTTCATTGCTTTCAATGTAATAATTATTGGCAAAAAATATACCAGAATATAATAAATAGGAAACGAGTGAAACGATTATTATTATCAATCGTTGACTAACATTCAAATACATAACAAAAGGCAAACTAACAGAAAATAAATATTTTTACTGTCGTTTTTGAAGTGCATTACAGGTATTAGTATTGCTATTAGTATTGCATTGCTTTCAATATTATATTTTATTGCAGCAAAGGTTAGGAAAGAATGTATTTATGAGAAAATAATTATTTTTTATTGCAATGACTTTTAAAATCCAATTTAGGAAATGGGATGTAAGACATGGAGACATAGGTCTCTCTCTCTCTCCCTCCCTCTCCTCTCTCTATCCCAGGTATTCAATGTCAGTGCTATCAAAACGGTTTGATTTTCTATAAGAAATTATTTTATATTAATTAACTTTTCCTTTATTTTTGCTCTTTTCTCGACTTAAATGAATTTTAGATCTTTTTTGACGATAAGTTTCAAACATTAATTACAAAAAAAAACTCATTTAAAAATTGTTTTTAAAATTTTTGTAAAAATAATTTTAATAAGTTTTGAGTCAAAAAAATTTGTGAATAAAAGCAAATCAAAGAAATGTTTTTATTTGAATGTACTGTAATGTAGACGTTATTATAGATTAGTCGATCATCTAATATAACATTCTTGATATATTTGCCCCCTTCTGAAAGGGTGACTTTCAAGACAAGTGCAATAAATAAGTAAATAAATTAAGATTTTTGTCCATATCTTGAAATTATTGATTAATCGTAAAATTGCTTTTTCTCATCTCTTCGGGTAATTTCAAATCGATTTAACGAATATTTAGTCTTCAAATTGATATATATTTCCAGAATCGGCGGTAAAACTGTTTTCAATAAATTTCATTTTCATGTTTTACTTTACTTTTTTGAAAGGGATTTAAAAAATGTGAAATTAATTAACGATTTATTAGTCATGCTTTAGATATAAATATTTTATCCCAAAACTATTCAAACAATTTAATAATATTTTTGTTATTTTTGATAATTTTGTTTTGTTTTCAACGATGAGAACATTTTTCAAGACATTCAATAGATATTTGACTGAATTGTTGGACACGAATGAAAAGTAAAGCGAAAAATGTTTTTGTCAATTGCTATGAAAAAAAGTCAATCAATCACTGAATTTTCATTTGCATAATCTGTTAATGATTTGAAAAACTAATGTATAAATGATTTTTAAAAAATATATTAATATTTTTTTCACTTCAAGTCTTTTGGTTTAACTAATTATTGATAACAAAACTAATTAAAAGCGTTTCATTCGATCAAAACAAGTGATTGAATGCAATATAACTACAACTCGTATTGGTTTCAAAATAAAATGACTTTTTTCTCATCAAAGACTCACAACTCATATGTAAGGCATCGTAAGGAATATCATAACAAAGTGCGATCCGCACCGGGACTAATGACTTGGAAAAGGTAATAAATTACAGTGGCATTTGATTACCTGTCAGGCCTTAGGGATAAGCAAAAGAAAAAACTTTTCATTTTGTATTTTGTGGTCCAAAACCCATACGAAAGCCTCAAATAGTTTTTTGTGGCTTCAAATGATGCCAAACACAGGCAATACCTGTGCCGTCGTCTACATGTGAAAGCGCTACTGGATTTTGTGCTATGACTTTGAACATAAGTATACCATATCTTAAGGGGTGATAGAGTTGGCCGACATTCGGCACAATTACCACATCGTGTTCAAGAGAAAAATTAGTTTCACTAATGATACATATAAAGGCACAGGTAGTTAGCCATCAATCTATTCATACCAGTGCTATGTTTGAAATAATTGCACAAATAATCAATTAAGAAAAATGAAAGGAATTCTTAACAATAAATACTATTTTGTTTTACTATTTATTATCTGTTATTTTTCACACAAAAAATAACTTTAAAAATATTTTTGTTGTATTTTTTTTTTTGGTTTAGATTTAAAGTAATTACAGAAATGTTTACAGATTTCTAATTATTAGTTAAATGGTTTTGTGAGTCAAATACTGTCCGGAAGTTATCTGTTTTGTCAGTCATTATAGCTTTTAAGAGCAGTTAGTTTTTTTTCCTGTGGTTCCCATCAAACCATAAACAATTTGAGTGTCAATGTTTGAAAACTGGGTTCAAAGAGAGAGTCAAACAGTTTGTGATCGAATGAGAAATTGTTTTATGACTTGAAGGCAATCATCAATTGATTAGAAAAACACTTGAATATAATATTCAATATTTTTATTAAATTTTTGTTTGTTCTCAAACTTATGCTCGACTTGTGATAGCCTTATACTGTATTTGATGTATACCTTTAGCTAACGGACAGGTAGTTCTCATGGCTCATGAAATTCAAATACATAGTAATTATAAATAAGTTTGAAAAATATTCACTCAATTAATGCCTTTTTTGTGTAAAAACTGAGTGTAAGTTTTGAACGATAATTATATTATTAAATATTGTGTTAATAAAAATGTCAAAAAACTTATATAAAGAGAAAGTTATTATATATTCAAAGACTTTTATATTAAATATTACTTTAATCTCAAAACACAGTACAAAGAAATGTACAAAAACTTTCTTCAACTGAAACTCATTTGGAGTTAATTAACATAAAAATGATATTTAAATATTTTTTATAAATAATCTACAATTAAATAGCTTTGAATAATAAACGCAAAACACATGAAGAGATAACTCAATGACAGAGATTTATTTGTGAAATCATTTCATTTCAAACTCTTCAATGAAAACATGTAAAGAAAAAAATATTTATCTTTTTGTGAAAATATGTTCTCATAAACTGACCCCTCTTTAGGAGATTTGACAAAAAAGAAATATTAATAAATGAATTAATGTTACATTTTTCTCATTTCCCCTTCAAATTGATTACACATAATATGAGACAACATTTCATACCATTTCAATGACCCGTAATTTTTAATTAACAAAATTTTTATTTATTATCTATTTTTTGTTGAAATAATATCTCTTTGAAAGTCATATACAGTTTATATTTGTCTTGTGTTTCGGCTCACAGTGTAGTATGGCTTACATCCAGTGCCCACAAAACCGTATTCAATGTATTATAAATACAAACATTACATCTCTTTCCTCTGAAGAGATATTATCAGAAAACAAGTTAATAGAAAACGACTAATCATTTAAGAAAATCTATGGAAACTTATGATTAGGTTTGCTTTAAATGAATCACAAAATGTCATTCAATTGATTGATATGAGAAAAGGTTTCGATTAATTAATTAATTGGAAATCTTTTAATTAAAAACTATTTATTGATAGCGAAAAATACGAGTGAAGTATAGAAATGAGAGATCAGACCAAAAAAAATGAGACCAAATATTTAGACATATTTATAATAATAATAAGTGAGAAAAATTCATTTCAGTTCTCTTTCCCAGAATATAATGATTTTTGAATTGTATGACTATTTTCGTAATGTATTCGAGTGTTAGGAAAGGTATAATTTTTGCAAATTATCAAAAAATTATTTATATTTTATTTAATGATATGTACGGTATTTAACAACTGTTTTCAGAGACAAGTCTTTGTTTATTTCATTTTCACTTCAGCATTGAATTGAATGTTCACAGAATTTTCGTGTCTCTGAGGTATAGAAACTGACTTTATTTTGAACCCATTTTAATGCCTTAATTTCCATCATTTCTCCCTCTCCTTGAGATTTATCGGCCGTTTGTAGTGTTGACTATTGGGCTGAGATATGTAAATGGGTTCTGGGTCTCAGTGTTGCCGAACATTATTTCAAAGCAATAATACAATAATAATTTACGAAAACATATCACAAGTAGTGATAGTGTAGTTAATTATAAGCCATTGAACATTGCATTGCAAACAGACTGTAATAACGATAGCCATTGAACTGATGTTCTCTTCTCTTTCAGGAACCAAATAACCAAATGAAGACATTGGGAATCAAAGGCTAATAATTGAAAAGCAAAACAAAAGCAAAAAATATTGTTTATATCCTCGGCTATAGTCTCGAGGATGACATCAAAGGAATTCATTAGGGATTTGGCGCTGGCTTTGATTTGTGGTCGAATGCCAGCGCTTGTGTTAATGTGTGAAAACAAAACTTATTTTTGGGGATAATTTAGATAATTATAATGACTTAATGGGGTGGGTATGGGGTAGGTATGGGGTGGGGAGAGTCACAACTTAATTCATCAGTATAACAGTCTGGGCGATGGGTCGGACATCAATCCAAAGGGAGCGCACAGAGAGTGAGTCACTCGAAGAGATTGATTTCGCTCTACAATAGTCTTCATTAGTGAACAACTCCATGCAATGGCTAATACGGTCTCAATTATGAGCACAGATAGCAAAGCACAGATAGCAGAGCACTGTTAGCAGTGATGTTGCGGTTTTGGGATTAGTTTGGAGAAAGAAAACAACAAAAAATGTTTAAAACATTTGAGAAGGCGTTGAATGTCATGATTAGGTTATAAAACATCCAAAGAATCGCATTTTTGTGCATCGGATAGGTTTGTGGTCCTCTCGATTGGCACCGATAGCAGGGAAGGCATCGATTTCAGTATGATATCAGGCATATAAGACATGTGCGGCTTATAATACATGAAAAAATAGTATCGAATAATAAATTTGTTTTTTCACATTAGACTTAATTAGTACATAAGAGGGACAGCTGGTATCGAACTGGGCCTGCAATTAAGTGTTGCCACCACTGGAGAGTTGGCTCTGATTTTGATCTTCGATCAGATCTTCTATTAATACACATTTTCGCTATAATTGCAAAATATATTAAATTGAAAAATAATTTCTACAATTAATTCCTATGACTTCTGTTTGATTTGCGATAACTTCCGTATGAATAGGAAAAACATTCTTTGGTTTTGTTTCAATACATGTATTATAAAACTATTAAAATATATTGAATTCTCGTTTCCAGCGATCAATCAATTGTATAAATATATATAATTTGAAAAACAAATCAAAACATTATTAAAACAAGTTTTCATAAACACAAATCTATATCATTAATTGAATTGATTTTCTTTATTTCAAAATAATTTATGAGAAAAAAATATTGTGAGAAAAGACAAACAATTTTCTAAACATTTTCGCAAATATCGAATTAATTGAATATTTATAGCATTTTTCGATCAGTTATTCTGTCATAAAATATGTGATAAATTGAAGCCAAAGTTTGTGTCGCTTTCACTGATAATCAGTTGAGATGACAATCATTTCAATGATATATTACTTCAAAGTTTTGTCTCAATTTTTCAACACATCCTAAATACTGGTGCGAAGACAGAGGACAAGTGTATGAAAATATTTATAATAATCCGGGTCTAAAAATAGCAGACATATTATATTTGGATGAAATTCATTGATATGAATATCAAATATGATTTCATATATGACTTTGACATTGAATTTCTCCATACTTTCAATGATATGGAGTTTTGCCTTAAGTATGAGTTTGTGAGAAAATCTGTTAACACATCCAAAAGCTCAGGCACAGAGGGAGAGCTGAGAGCTGGGACAGTGGTGTTTGTGGTTGGGCTCATCCGGACTCAATAAATCTGCGCTAAACCTATGAGACATTATCTCCTGCACCTTAAATGATCAATTATTTTTATAGATGTCAGAGCTCTATGTCAGCCCTCAGGACCTGACGATTCTGGTGCTCAACCACACACTCGATATCTATTGAGTGTTAGATTCATTTCCATAACATTTTATCATTGACTCAAATCAACACAAAAAAAGTTAAACTTCATATCAATTCTCGAAAAAAATATAATTTTTTTTCTTTTAAAACTTGCAAAAGTCGTGAGAAAATAATTTGACGGAAACGACAGCCTATGAGCTCAGGTATCATAAGGAATATATGACTCGAAAATAGAAAAAATATATAATTTATTTATCAAATGTTAATTCATATGAAGAAGAAAATTATGAAAAATCTATTTTCCAATATTTTATTAAACATTTATCAAATGGTTTTTTGAGGAGAAAATTATTGATAACATATATATGGGTTTGAAATATATTTTTTACACAAAACTAAACATTTATTACAATTCGATGCAATTTTACTTTTGAAATGAATTGAATAATAAATTACAATTAAATTAAATAATTTCGTGATTCTGTTCGTCATTTTAGGAGAAAAAAAGCGTAAAATTTATACGTTTTTATTGAATATACGAAAGTTTGGGCGGATTTCAATTAATAACAATTTTATGGCATATTTTTCATAATTATCTCCAAATTATTCTTCATTTAATTTTAGATAATTTTATAAAACTTTTCAATGAATAAAAACTTGAATTTAAAAAATAAAATAATAAACAAATGTTTGAATTGAATGCCATTAAAGTTATAACACTTTTATTGAAAGAATGGAAATATAATATTAAATAAATATAATTATATTTTTGTTTTTAATTATAATTTTGATTATTTTCTTCAAAGCCTTCAGAGATATAATTAATGAAAGCTAAAGGAGTCAAAGGATAGAGTAATTTAATTAAAATTGTTGCCCAAACTTCCTGTCCTCAAAGCCATGACAGCCCTTCAGCGCCTGCATGTGCCTGTGCCTGTGCAGTGGCATGGCTCAATTGTTCATTAATTAATAAGGAGAACACATTTGAATGTTTTTTATTTACGAATCGAAAGTATTTTTAAAAATTTAATTAATCTTTAATTAAATAAAAATTTGAATTCAAGTTATAATTAATACAAAGTTTTAAAAGATTTTTGAATTCAATGTTGTTTTTCAGTTTCACTTCATTTGCTTTCATCGAGTTATTCAATGAAAGAATGGATGACTTTTGAGATATACAACTATTTATTGAAGTCTCAAAAGATAAGGAAAATTCAATTATAGCTCAAATATATTGATGTCTTTAATCAAAATCATTGTTAAATGTGTCAAAATCTTAGCCTCAATCACATGATTGAGAGGTTAATCATTTTTCCATTCATTATGTCATTTAATTGAAAATTCTTACCCTTTGCTAAATATCATATCATATTAGAGACCCTTTTGATGATGTCTTCGACAGAAACAACGCTAAAATATACGAATGAAACCAAACTTTATATAACTTTTGATTAGAAATCCAAAAATATTTTCATTACTTTTAATTAGATTTTCTCAAAAAAAAAAAATAATAAATAATTTTTTTTAATGAATTTTATGTTTAAAGAAAACAATGTTTTATAATATGTAATAAAAATTGTTGTTTAGATTAATAATTAATTTGATTAAAGGTATGCATGACTTGAGATTGGGCTGAGAAAAGTGAAAACCGATTGAGACCTAAAACGTGTTTTGCTATTAAATGCTTATTTCAAACAAATTATTCACATTTAGAATACAATATGACTTTGGTATAAGGGGTGCAACGTTTTGGGGCCCAACCATCGCATACGTGACCAGAGGTTGACCTCATATTGTTGTGCTATTCACTCAATTACCTAATGGTCTTAAGGAGTGGTAAGGGATGTTGTAGTAGGTGGTCGGTCGCACCGGTCGGTGGGACATAATGTTGTTATAATAACAATTTAATGCCAAATATTGTGTCTGTAATTTTGGTGCAATTTTTCAATTTTTCTCACTTTTGTCCTCTTTTGACTCAATTCAATCATTAAGTCTTATGTAATAAATTAGAGACACTTTAAATGAGAATACTTTAAGCGAAACTGAATTCAAGTGCAAAACACATCAACATCTCATGCATTAAGTGTTTTTTTGCACTAAAACTTATTTTTTGTTTCTTTTATGAAAGCTCTCTATGAAAATGTATGTGAGCTCAGGTAGAGTAGAGTCGGGCCGACAATGTTTTCTCATCCGGGATATACACAAGAGGTTTTTGGGCGCAAATATCATATATCATTAAAAACTAATTCAGTCAATTGACAGCTTTTTAGACAAGTTTTGAACTCACAAAACCACTTGCCTTTGATATAGGCATTGGTCTCAAAGATACCTTTCCACCAAATAATATACCTGAAGATAACCCCTCAAACCCTTATTAACCCCCACATAGCCTCTAATCGTATTAGGATTGCAGACAACAAAAAATACTTTATTCGGCGCCGAATTCAAAGCCAAATTGGATCTGATTTTGAGTTTTTTGTGAACTCTTTTTCTCACAAATTCAATGAATATTTTTTTATTCGAGAGATTAAAACATCGTTTCAATCAATAATTATTCAATTTTTCAATTAAACAGAAAAAAAATTAAATATCAAAAATAATTTTCAATTTATCTCAAGTAATGATTAATCAATTTTTGTTATAAACATTTTTTCTCTCAAATCCTAATGTTTTTTATGAACCAAAAAATCAAAGACAGTTTTGTGATCCCAACGAAGAAGTTATTCTTAAGGACAGAATAAAGCGGTTAATGGAATGGAAAGGAGTATTGCTTTTGATATTTATTTGTTATATTCACTCAATAGTGATATTCTTCGTGAAAATCATGTCTTTTATGATTGAATTGAAATGAATGTTTGAGAAGAAGATGAAGAGAGTTGTGTCGGTTTGCTTGAAGGCAGCCATTCATTAGAAACTCATCCATCACTTCAATGATTGCTGCACTGAATGCCGCCCCAAACATACTGCCTGTGCTTTGAATGCCAAAGAAGAGAGAACTCCAGCACAGGTATAGACTATGAAATACATTCGAACCCATATTAAGGTGTTATGTCCTATGGTTTGCACAAAACAAACTCTGGGCTCAACATAGTCTGGACTCGAGTCCGCGTCAGTCTCTCTCTGACTCTCATTCCTCAGCGAAAATGACTGAGAACTGAAAACTACAGAAAATTTCTCAACAATTTATATAAACACGCAATGAATAGAAACAACATTTATATCATAGTCTCGTTATGGAGAAAAATGGCATTACTTTGATATTACAAAAAGTGTTTGCTTTGAATTCACTGCCAAATAACACACTCGAAGTCATTTGTTTTCACCAAAAATATTGTTCAACTTTTTTCCACTTATTTTTGCAAAAAATATTTTGCTTCTGTTAGGGTTGGGATGTGTGAGCGGCGGCACAGAAGGCATTCCTCTTTTTTGCACTCTTATATAGACTTTATTTTAATATACTTTTAGTTATTCTATGAATTGTTACAAAATTTTCATTGCGTTTAGTATTCTGTGAGCGATATATCAAATAAAAACTTTTTTTTGTATATAATTTCTTTCAGTAAACTATGAAATAGATTGCAATCGAAAAAATATTTTAAGTGACGATCATCCAAACAATCACAAGTGCTAGAGTTCCCTACCCTTGCCATACCTTTCCATCGCAATTGACCGAAACAATTGATAGGAATGTGCAAAAACACGCATTTGGCTCATCATTACGTGAAATGTTTGCTATGTATTTGTTGTCAATGTTTTCATTTCTCACAATTATTGCCAAAACATACAATATATGAAAATAATTGCTTTTCCTATAGTCTATTGCCTCCAATATGGGCACTGGTATTATGCAATCAGTGCTCAACACTTGGAATGGATCCAAACAACTAATGGACTGACAATAGAATTGTGAAAATTTCTTAATCACACAACCATTTGGAGACAAACCCAATACAAACCCATATAAACACTTAATATTATTTATTGAATAAATTACTGTCAATTCGTTTGATAATAAATGTCATTAAATATTGAAAATCGTATAAAAATAAATAATAATTAAAATCTAATTAATGACAAAAATCAATAATTGTCTTCAAATGTATGCAAACGATTGAGTAAATGAAATCCAATTTACATAAGAGTTAATTATATTGGAATTAAAAAAAACTCCTTTTATGCCAATCATGTTTTGAATGACAACTTTTGATCAAACAATTTGAAGGCACTCTCAAAAAGAGAGTCCAATTATGTTTAATTCAATTGTGTTTTGAAATAAGTAATGAATTAATGGAAAATAAGTTTCACTTAAATCACAATATAAGGTGTGTTTTAATTGCATTTTAAGGCAAAATAATTAAAGTATTTAAACATATATTCTGTTTTAACACTCAATAAATGGTCAAAAGCGGCACATGGTATGAGTGCCGGCCAGGCCTTGGAGCAAAACTAACTGTTAGTTGTAATCGCGTGCAGTAATTAAGGATAGTTTCAAACTAACAGTAGTTTTATTCTATGCTCTAATCCTTGAATAGCATATCATTTAATTGTAATTCGTTTACAAATTTTTTCGATGAAAACACTGTTTAAATAACATCACAATAAGGAATGTTTGCACATATATACCCTTATTAGGGGGCATATGTAGCACAGGTAAGCACATGGCTATTCGATTCTTATGTAATTATAGTTAAAAAGCATATAATTCTCGTTTAATTGGTATATGAATTAAGAAATTTTTGCCTATTTTTATAGTTTAGATCAAAAACATAATCCAATAAAAAATGTTTTGCTATAATACCGGACCTATAGTCAGACCATTGCTTATTATGCGCTAATCAAATGCCTTTTCCGCCCTTTCCGTTTCGCATAGAGAGAGTGAAACTGTTTAATACATAATATATTTGTGAAAAATGATTGCCAAAAATCCAATAAATCCATGGAAACAGAGATACAACACAACAATTGCGACAAAAAAAGGTTAAAATTAAGGTGTTTTCCATTGACTCAATGAATACAATCAAATATATTGTATCCTCTTTTGCATCAAAACAATACCAAAAATATATACAGTAATCGTATTTACAATGAAATTCTATTTATATATTTCAGGGTTTTTAATAAAATGCTTAAATTGTCTAAAATTAAACATTTCTTTTCGTGTGGAATAAAAATACAATTAATGCTAAGAAATAAAAAAAATTGTATAAACATATCATTAATGCATATACTTTAAAGATAATTGAACTCAGGAGAGAGAGAGAGAGAGAGAGAGAGAGAGAGAGAGAGAGAGAGAGAGAGAGAGAGAGAGAGAGAGAGAGAGAATTCTAACTATTAAGAAGAGAACATAAAGAAAAATAATGATAAATATTAGCGAAATATTTCATAAATATTTGTTTTGAATAAATGTTTAAAACTTTAATTTAAAGCCAATAAAAATCGTTTTCTATATTCAAGTTATGCCAAAATTCTTAAACAATATTTTATGTATTATTTTGTTTTGGAGTCAAAAAGACATAAAATCGATATATAATAAGAGTTTTATGTGAAATATTGAGAGAAAGAGACCAACAAATAGAGACCAACTTTGGTGGTCAACGATATCGCTAACGAGAAGGCGGTCTTCAATATGTTTTGGCAAAACTTTATAGTTTATAATTGGGTTTAAAATTTTATATTCAAATAATAGAATTTAAACAGACTTTAGACACAAATAAACGATTCAATAAAATAGTCGTAAAAATAGAGAAAAATCATAAAAAATAGAATTTTTTGCCTCAAAATATTTACTGAATCTGAACTACAGCTCAAAAGACTATGTCTTCGGAGGTGTAATAAATAATTTTAGGAATAAAAAACATTTATTTTAATAATAACAGTAATAATAAATAATTTACTCAATGGCTATAAAATGTATTGAAGCAAAAACTGTACGCAAAACACATAATAAGTATAATTGTTGTTCTTATATAACAATTATTGTGTAATAAACAGAATTGATAATAAAGTTTATTACTCGAGACTACAAACAAAGCAACAAATATAAGAATATATAACACAGAGCACCGGGTATTGAACACTGGAATCCAAACGAATATATCGAGAGAATTACTGAGAAAAATATTTAACATATATATTGTTGTTGTCATTGAAATCATATAAAAGTTTTTATGAAATGAATATTTTAAATATGAGTCAAACAATTGCAGCTGTTTTTCATTGACTGAAAACATATTTTGTTTTCTCAATCATTTTCAGTATTAATGCTCTCTTTTGAAGCAAAGAAACAAATAATAAAGTTTTGAAAAAAGTTATGTAATTTTCATAACTATTTTGTTTCCTTTACTTTTTTTGTTTGAATTTCAGATTATTATCAATTGCTTCCATCCGGAGACTAATGGCCCAACCATTAGGATATATGTGCTCTCTCTCTCTCTCTCTCTCTCTCTCTCTCTCTCTCTC
>JAQIXR010000956.1:0-17042 GCA_034700825.1 Quadroppia sp. Gr-Ori-00064
GAGAGAGAGAGAGAGAGAGAGAGAGAGAGAGAGAGAGAGAGAGATTTGTTTCAGGGACAAACACGTAATCACTTCAAGTACTATAAAAATGATGTAAAAATAAAAATAATTCATTCATAAGATTTTTATTCTTTAATTCAAAAAAACATTTTTATATTATTTCTTCACCAAAAAATGTACACATATTTGGTTGCCGTTGTATTGACTGTTCTCTCGTTGGGTAAATATAATACAAAATTTGTAATTGAAATATAATTTCATTAATAATTGTATTGAAATTGTTTTTTTTCGTATTTCTCTATCAGATCTATCGCTCGTCAAATCAGGTGAGCAAACATTTTTAAGATACAGTGATTTCCTTTAAATATGCCCTATTATTCGAGCGATCTAATCTGTTCAATATAAATATCACCATGCTAACAATGTTTACATGAATATTTAGACAATTTCATATCGATGAGCACTTATAATGACTGTGAGGGCAAAGACGCGGGTAATTACACGTATGTGGAGTCGATCACTGGTGACTGTAGAATAGCCACTTCAAACATACAATATCTAATACAATATGGGGCCGATGGGACGCCATCTGTCATGGGTACATTAAATCTGGCGGTATTCACACTTCAAATAGGCGGTATGAAAAAATAAATACTCATTTCCACTGTTCAAATGGGTTGTCGCGAGTGTTTAATAAGCATTTTCAGTGGACGCGATGATCCACTGTTACGAACGCGATTAAGCATTTAGAATGACTGTACATATATATAAAAAAAGATATGTATTTTTCATGCAAACTATTCCACACTTTAAATTAGCCTACGTACAATCGGAATGGCTGCATTTTATAACCGGCGGCCCCCTGGCGGGAAAGTTTATCTACTTGAAGTGGATCTACCTGACCCCGGCCTATCTGAAGCGGTGCTCATCCGTATTGGGCTATTCATACGTGTCGTCCAAAAGTGCTGAGCTTTTGATCGCCGATCGGCTCGATATGAATGTCTTGATTTCGCCCACCGGTGGGTACGTGACGTTCAAGAAGGGCTGCACCACAAGATGTACTGGCACACGCTATTTTGTCTAATGTCGAGGACATTCCATTTATTATTCTCGTATAACAATATTAACGAATAAATCAATTCTAAATTAAAAAAAAAACATTTGATTTTCATTCAAATTCTCAGAGACTTTTCATTTGATTTTTTAAAAATTTGGTAAAATTTTTAATTTTTTTTCAAAACAAATATTTATTAATTCTCAAGCAGTTGATCATGAATACAACTTTCCCTTTCAGATCATTTGTGTAGACAAGAGTGTCTGTTCAGAGGACAGTTCGCTTTATGTGTTAACTACAGAGTGCTGAGCTTTTGATCAGCGATCGGCTCGATATGAATGTCTTGATTTCGCCCACCGGTGGGTACGAGGTGTTCAAGAAGGGCTGTACCACAAGATGTATTGGCAAACGATATTATGTGTAGCACTTACAGTACTTGAAAAGCACCCTTACGTTTAATGTGAATGGATATGAAAATAAAAAAATAAATCATTTTTGAAATAAAAAAATACAATTGATTTTTGAATTCAATTCTCAGAGACTTTTCATTAGATTTTTAGAAATGTATAAAATTTTAATTTTTGTTCAAAACTCCTATTTATTAGTCGATGACCTCATTCTTGACCAGTGTTTTCGGTTGTCATTCCTTAAGATGTTAGAGACGAATACAACTCTCACTTTCAGACGCTTAGTGTCTGTCCAAATGAAGGGTCGTTTATGTGTTACTAAAAGAAAAATCTCTTTACATATGACTAATGCATACCCAAAACAGACTGTGCTATCATTAATAGTTTGATATAAAAGTGTATAAATCATCGAAATATGTTTGACTTTTCGAAATTTATTTTAATATTAACTAACTTTCCCTTCAAGTGAAGCACATGTGTTGACATAATAGCCTTATTCTGTATATGAAAGCATCGAAAGATGTTTCTAATAATCACTTTTTTGGATGACATTAACTGTAATGAAAATTACTAATAAATTGTGTTCTCTTTAATTAAAATTAATTACCCCTAAAAATCAGGTGCACATCTCTCTCATCACAGGTGCACTTATACAGTATATAAATGTGTGTAAGAAATAATATTTCATTCACTTTAAATTCTTTTAAAACATTAAATATATTTTCATTTCTTCACAAAAAATGTACTCATATTTCGTTGCCGTTGTATTGACTGTCCTTTCGTTGGGTAAATATAATAGGAATTCGTATTTGAAATATAATTTCATTAATAATTGTATTGAAAATGTTTTTTTCGTTTCTCTATCAGATCTATCGCTCGTCAAATCAGGTGAGCAAACATTTTTGGGATACAGTGCGTCTCTTAAAGCAAGCATCATTATTTGAGCGATCTGTTCCCCTATAAATCACCATGCTAACAATGTTTACATAAATATTAAACACAAACAAAATTTTTAGACCAATTCATTGCGATCAGCAATTATAATGACTGTGAGGGCAAAGACGCGGGTAATTACACATTGGTGATGGCGATCACTGGGGACTGTACGGAGACCACTTCGACCTCAGAATATTTGATCCAATATGCGTCCACTGGAACGCCATCTGTCATGGGTATGGTAGTGTTGGCAGGATCTAACTATCCAGCGGGCGGTATGTCAAATAAATAGTCATTTCCACTGTTCAAAGGCGTCGTTGCGAGTGTTCATGAGACGTACTGTACATAATCATTATAATGAACGCGACGATTCACTGCGACGAACATTATTAAGCGCTGGGAATGACTGTACCTATAAAAAACGATATTCATTTATCATGCAAACTATTCTTCTTATAAAATAGCCTACGAGCAAACGGAATGGCTTATTTTTATATCAAGCGGACCACTGGCGGGAAAGTATGTGTACTTGAAGACGATATACCTGTTGAAGGCGTATCTGAAGCGGTGCTCATCCGTATTGGGCTACTCATACGTGTCGTCCAAAAGTACTGAGCTTTTGATCAGCGATCGGCTCGATATGAATGTCTTGATTTCGCCAACCGGTGGGTACGAGGTGTTCAAGAAGGGCTGCACCACTCGATGTAGTGGCAAACGATATTATCTCTAATGTCAGGGACATTACATTTTATTTTCAGTTTGTATAATAACATAAACGAATAAATCATTTTTGAAATAAAAAAATACAATTGATTTTTGAATTCAATTCTCAGAGACTTTTCATTAGATTTTTAGAAATGTAAAAAATTTTAATTTTTGTTCAAAACTCCTATTTATTAGTCGATGACCTCATCCCTAACGAGACTTCGCAGATATTTTCGGTCGACTTTCCCAAAGCTGGTCCTCTTGATTGAGGCCACGAATATGACGCCCCCTTTTAATTGCTTAGTGTAGGCGAGAGTGTCTGTGCAAAGGACGGGTCGGTTATGTGTTAATAACAGAAAATCTCTTAACATATGACTAATGCATACCCGAAACAAACTGTTGGATGTCTTCCCCACTGACTGTCTGTCCCTCTTTGAGCACAACATAAGCGCGCGGCCAATGAGTGCCGGTGCTATTGTTGACGCCAACGACCGCCACTTCCTCTATGGCCTTATGTGTCATTAAGTATAGTTCGATCTCTACGGGACTGATGTTTATGTAGTGGTTGTCAACACCGATACGAATGACTTCTTTGAGTCGATCGGTTATGAAGAGCCTGTGCTTGTGGTCATAGTGTCCAATATCGCCTGTCCTATACCAGCCGTTCTCATCGAACGCCGCTTTTGTGGCGCTGTCTTTATTCAAGTACCCGCCAAAACACAACTTTCCCCGAACGCAAATCTCTCCGTCAACGCCGGCGCCCAAACTCACACCAGTACTTATGTCGACGATCTTCATCTGAAGGCCAGGGCTAATGCGGCCGACATTACCGGCGATGAACTCTTCGTCCTGAAGTGGGCCGGCGTGTGTCAGCACAAACTCCGACATTCCGTACGCTATTGAATAGAAAAGTACATTTTTTTCATACAACCTCTTCTAATGTGCTATTCATTCACACCTTCTCTGAATTTGATGCCATACTTATCGACGATCGCTTTGGCAATATTGCCGGGAAAGGCGGCCCCACCCGTGCACATGACCCTCAAGCTCGACAGGTCGTACATATCGGCCATTCCTCCCTCGATAAGCCTTCGGCCAAAGTGTGGAAATGCGGGCAAAACATTGATTTTGTACTTCTCTATCGCAGCGAAAAGCAGTCGTTCGTCAAACTCGCCTAACATGACATTCGTGGCGCCTGCCATCACGAGCACCGTCGGATAGGTAGTGCCGCTCACGTGCCCGAACGGGAATATCTGTGCGACGATCACCTGTCGTACGGGCCCTGGATTTAGCCAATACAGCGAGTCGTCCATCACTTCCGTTATCGTGCGCTGTGTTAACTGAGCACACTTTGGTCTACCGGTGCTGCCAGACGTGTGTATGAGCGCTAACATGTCTTTTTTGGGATCGATGTCAAAATAGGGTATTCTCTCCAACGTCTGATCCCTTCCCTCTTCCAACAGCTGCTCATATGTCACGTATTTGTCGTGTTTTCCGTCAAAAATTACCACAAGTTTTGTGTTTGAGTTGTTATTCAAAGAGTTTTCTAAAACTCCATCAAATTTATGCAAATCACTGACAGCGCTGAAGATGATGTTAGTGCCCGCCTCCGTGACCTCCTGTTCCACTTCGTACTTCTCGAACGTCGGACTCAACGGCAAGAATGTCGTGCCTAAGAAGTAGGCGACAAACCTCAACACCAGGTGCTGTATTGAGTTCTGTCCACTGAATGCAATTTTATCGGTTTTATTGATTCCTCTCTCAATCAGAGCCACAGCTATACTATTGGCGCGAGTCTTGAGCTCAGCGATTGTCAACTGTTCATCAGTTCGGGCGTCGATCTGAACAGAAAAATGAACGAAATTTTTTATCAATAATTAATTGAAAATTATTTCATTCAATAAAAAAAATATAAATTATATTAAGTTTTCTTCTAAAAAGTATCGCAAAAAATTGTTACGTCGGACGCGTAACACACGATGTGAATGAGAGTTGACACGATTTAAGCACAATTAGATTTAATGATAACTGAATTAAAGGGTTGTAAAAGTGGTTACAAATGGTTGGCGTTATTCAGTATTGTAAGGAATGGGTGCTATGGATGCGACTGGACTGGACCAGCGCAGAGCCAACTCTGAGGCACATGTGCTCAGAGAGCTGCCTATGTGTGGGGAATGGAATGCATGTAAAAGTAGTGCTAAAGGTTGGGTGCAAAGCAATACTGAGAAGTAGGTACAGGTGTAGTACAGTTAGTGAACAATAGAATACAGTGGATTCTCGATATATAATATGGTTATAATTAGGCGTTTAATTAGGATAACAATTAGTGATTATGGTTAGGAGTATCACTCATAACAGTCCTCGATGCAGGTGTTTGGACCCTATGGGTCAAACAAGGACTGAGTGAAGAAGAGGTGAGTGAAGCGTAGGTTCGGGACAACGGAGGTGTCAATTAGTGGGACATCTTTGTGTCGATTATCGGGACATCTGTGGTGTCGATTAGCAGGACAACGGAGGTGTCGATCCGGGAACATCGGTATGGCCGATCTGCAAGACAACGGTCGTGTCGATTGCAGGACAACTGGGTGTCGATCTGCGGAACATCGGACTGGGCGATCTGCGGGACAACGGATGTGTCGATATGCGAGACAACGGATGTGTCGAATTGTGGGACAACGGAGGTGTCGATCTGTGGGACAACGGATGTGTCAATTTGTGGGACAACGGATGTGTCGATTTGTAGGACAACGGAGGTGTCGATCAGCGGAACATCGGATTGGCCGATCTGCAAGACAACGGTGGTGTCGATTGCAGGACATCTGGGTGTCGATCGCTGAACATCGGATTGGCCGATCTACAAGACAACGGGTGTGTCATTTGTGAGACAACGGATGTGTCTATTTGCGGGACATCATTGGAGAAGCGCTGGAGGATGACATCATTGAGTGGTCGCACATCAAAAGACTCAGAGTCGGGGTTTCTAAGGCCTTCGTCTGGAGTCAAGGTATGATGAGAGCGAATGGCGAAGACGAATGTTGATCCGAGTGTAGTGGACATCAGAAGTGGTCGCACATCAAAGGACAGAGAATCGGGGTTGCGAATGCCTTCATCTTGTGTCTCGGTATGATGGGAGCGAACGGGAACGTCTGAGGTGTCCTGTCCGTGGGCAGTGGACTTGCGAGTGGCCCCGTTCGGTGATCAGGTCTTCAGGATGTCGTGGATGTCGAGAGTGATGTCGGGAATGATTGGCGTTTTGGTGGCCAATAGTCAAAGTGGTTGACGTGAATGAATGCTTTGAATGCAAAGAAAGGCGTTTGCATTGAGATTTGTATTGAAGTCTATGGGAGAAACTTCGGAGGTCGAAAAGTCGGTCACCGTCCTATTTTTTGGTATAGTTTTTTGGTGGGAATCGGTAGAGAAGGTCGAGATCTATCTATGAACCACAATAAACTATGCGATAAAATGAACAAAAAATATTTCGAAACACTTTTATTGATTATAACCTTGAGATCAATGGGAATCCAATTCTCAATTCAATGACAGTATTTTAAAAGATAAAAAATTTTGTTAATATTTTTTTGTTGCATTTGTTTTTGCAATTGATTTTTATCATTAATTTCTACAAAATTCTAGATTCGGTTCCAGTGGTACAGGTTTTCTCATTGATTTTTTCAAAGGGGAAAAAAGCATACCTTTCCTATGTATTGAGAATTTGATAAAATTTTTTCATATATTTTAAGTCTATTTCAAAAACAAAATTCAATATTAGTTATAATTTTAGTTAAGAATCGATTGAATTATTTAATAAAAAAAATTCAATTGTTTTTTAATATAATTCTCTCTACAAATGGTTGTCCTCTTTGACCAGATCTGCACACTTTTCCCCAATCATAAGTGTCGGCGAATTTGAATAACCATTGTTTGTTGGCATCACTGACGCGTCGCATACTCTAAGCCCTTTGACACCCTTCACCCTTAATCGCGGATCGACGACCGTGTCTGTCCTATTGGCTGCGCCCATACGACAGGTGCCCGTCGGATGATCATAGCTTACCGTCAATTGTATTATAAGACATCGTATATATGGTTCACATTCATAGACGTGTCGCTGATTCGCACAGAACTTGCACCCGGGTATGGGCTGATGGGGCTCGACATAGGCCGCAATCGGCGAGCGCTCGAAGAAATAGAACAAGAATTTTATGATTTTAACCATTTCTTCGAAGTCTTGTGAATTAGTCAAGAATTTCGGATCAATTATGGGATAAACGAACGGACTGTTTGACTGTAGCCGAACATAGCCATAGCTCCTGACCCATGTCAGCGCAGCGCTCGCCTGAAAGCTATAGTTGTCATAGAAATTCTTGAAATATTTACGCCATTCCTCATTGTGTTCCACTTTGTATTGGTTTTCATTGAATGTTTTTGCATATCTATTGGGCCCGCAGTCAAGGCATGCGTTCGCGAACCCATTGTCGCCATTGGATTCCGTGTGAAAACAAGTCGTCGAAAAGTAAACTAAAGCCAATTCTCCGCCTTTTTTGACATAGTATTCATAGAGTTTATCGATCGTGAGCTCCGGGTCTCCACTTAGTATCAGATCATAATATTTCTTTTTGATCAAATAGCTAATAAAAACGCTCGGGTGGTCGCGTAGGTGCTCGCCAACAGGCAGATCCGAGAGCACAGGTATGTGAAAATGTTCCAACTGTTCTCTGCGGCCGATACCCGAAAGCATCAGAAGTTGTGGTGAATTAATAGTGCCTTTGAATGAGTGAAAAATGATTATATACAACGAAATTCATATAATACTAATGCATACCTGCGCTCACAATCACTTCTCTTCGGGCGCCGACTGTATAACGTATACCCCTTCTAACGAACTCGACGCCAATCGCAGTGTTTCCTTCGAAAAGCACTTTCGTTACCAGCGCTCGGGTCATGATATGCAAGTTATTGGGAAAGGGATTTGGGTCGAGATAGGTGTTGGCGGTACTCTGACGCACACCCTCTTTGCTTATGAATGCCTGTGCTATAGCCGTTCCCACTTGTTCCGGGCCGTTGAGATCGACTGTTTTAAAGCCCATTTCATTCATTGCCTTTTGATATATAAGAAGCATTGGATCCACGGGTGTTGGCCAGGAAGTGATCTCAATGGGACCATCCGTTCCGTGATAGCCATTGGCCACAATCATAGGGTCGGTATTGTTCTCCCACTTCTTGAAATATGGCAACACTTCTGCATAACTCCAACCGTTGGCACCGAATACTTGCGCCCATTCATCGAACACTCGTCTGTTTCCTCTGATGAAGGCCATGACGTTTAGCGATGAGGAACCGCCCAAAACGAACCCTCTGGACTCTCGTAGCGTAGCGAACGCCTGGCCTACAAACTGTTCGGCCAACGTATAGTTCCAATCGCTTTCACTGTTAAACTGCGCTAAGTATAGCGCCGGTATATCACTGGGAACACCATTAGGCACACCTGCCTCTAATAGCAATACCATTACATTGCGCTCTTCAGCCAATCTATGCGCTACAATAGCACCGGCAGATCCCGCGCCCACCACAATAAAGTCATACTCAGTGTTAATGGTATTCCTATTACTATTGATTGTATGAATTGTTATCTTTTTCAACAGAATCGTCGAAACAGTCAATAGACGTAACGTTAGACTAATTGTTGACATAATTGTATAAAATATTTCAAATCATTTGAAAGTGAAAAATATTTTTGTTCTCATATTTTTGTCCTAAAAATCTACTTCACATTCAAATGGCTTTTTCAGTTCACATATGATTTGTTTTTAATAATAATAATAACAAAAAATTTAATTTATATAAAAATTTGTTATCGATTTTTGTTTATGAAAAATAAATAATTAATTCTTTATTTGTTTTTTGTTTTTATTTAAATAAATTAAATTTATAAATAAAACAAAATGTCGTCGAATTGTGTGATAATATTCTGTGCAATACTACTGTGTTTTAGTATTTATTCCATGGCTTTCATGTTGAGAATAACAGCTATTTATTACAAAACATTTGAAATTATTTATTTTTTTGGACACGTTTTTAATAGGGAAAGTGTATGACAAGAATAGATGACTATTGAATTGAATAGAATTTTTTTTTGCTTTCATAAAAATGAACGAAAATATCATTACTATTGAATCAAATCAAATGAATATATATATTTAAAAAATATTTTTTTTGTATTCTTTAATTCTGTAAAGTCTTGCCTATAATTAACAAGCTAAAATAAAGCACAATTTGACTCAAGGAAATCTCAAAGAATTTATTTCTTAAAAGTTCAAGGATTTTGAATACCATCTCATCTCTTGTTTTCATCGTTTGAGTAAAACTTTTTGTCAATTCATTGTACTGTAAATGACATGATATTTGAGCAGAAATATTCTGCTTATATAAGAACTCAATATAAAAACCGTTCATTCATTTCAAGCGTCAAACGAACGAAGCGTTCATTTCAAACGTATAATGTCTTTAAGAAGTGTTTTGTTTTCATTCAAATTAAGGCCAAATCAAACGCTAAGCGAAACGACTGTCGAGACGGTACTGAAGCAAGAGTTCGATACTATTTCACTCACCGGCCGTTTCCAACTGTCCGAAGGGTCTGTCGTTTTCTACTCCACGAGCGATAATCGGCTGATGATTACAATGCGTTTGTATTCAAGACACCGATTGGTGTCACTCATAGCCGAAGAATGTGTCGACTGTGAGACACAGGCGTCGACTGTCGAACAGAGAGACAAATATCTGTTGAAAGATTTAATGCCAGATATATTGCGCTCGAAAATACAGTCGGCGCTCGATGTGAGCAGAGTGGAGGCGCTGCCAGTGTTGCGGCGCGCGACACCCCTTCCCAGGTATTGGATCTCATCTGACGAACGTATACTCGAATACGACTTCGAGGAGACATTGTTTGAAGTGAAGTCTAAGCACCAGACGATTCAAATACTACGTTCCCCATCGTTGGGCGCATGCCTAGTATTGGACGGAGACCCCCAGTTGTCCGACGCCGACCTCGCCTACACCCGAGCGCTCATGAGATTCGGCGACATCTCATATGCAGGCAAAGAGGTGCTGATATGTGGCGGAGGCGACGGCGCTCTACTCCATGAGCTGCTGAAAGAGGGGCCCAAATTCGTGACGATGATAGACATCGACGCTCTGGTTATGGACGCCTGTCGTCGACATTTGCGCCGGGCGTGTGGCCAGGCGTTGGACACGTTCAAGGGTGACAACTATCAGGTGATTGTCGGCGACTGTGTCGAGCATATGGAACAGTATCTACAAAACGGCCGTTCCTTTGATTACGTCATCAATGATTTGACGGATATTCCTATAAATAAAAACGAGAGCAGACTTTCCTTTTTAAAGTCAGGCGCTGTGTATTGGAAGCTATTCGAGCGTATACTCAATTTGGGCGTACAGTTGGTGAGAGGGGACGGGTATTACTTGAATCACGTGAGTCATTGAATGGTTTGATTTTTTTTTTTTTGTATAAATAACGAAAATTTGTACCAAATTCTTAAGGCGATTGGAATTGGCTGTAAGGCAGCGCTCGAGGGATACGAACAACTGCTTCGAGAACTACCTGTAAAAGTCGAGTACAGTCGCCACACGGCATACGTGCCCTCATTCATGGAGGAGTGGGTGTTCTATCAGATATGGAAAGTTTGATAACTTATTTAATATGAAATTCTGTTATAAATTAATGCAATTAATAAACAGAGAATTTTTATTTCGAAAACCTTTCGGTGCTATGATTTAGAGGTCAAAAATGTATATAACACATAATATTTTTAAATGATACCTTGGTTATTCTTACTGTTTTTCATTGAAAATATATATTCTTTAAGTCATCTTATTTTTAAGCAATACTTCCTATCATTGAAAATATATTCTTTAAGTCATCTTATTTTTAAGCAATACTTCCTATCATTGAAAATATATTCTTTAAGTCATATTTCAAGACTTTTTTGTCTTTAATTAATAAAACAATTTTTAGAGGATATTTGAATGCAGTCGTCAATGAGACACTACTTCTGGCGCCGCCATTTCCATCGTTCGATCGTGTATCGAATGACGTATATACACTCAGCGGCACCGGTAGTGTTGAAATTCATATAAAAATATTATATTACTTTTAAATAAATTATTCATTTTTTGTCACAACACAGACATTGTTATACCCAAAGGAACGCGCGTTGAGATTAGAGCCTATAAATATTGGCATTAAACGGAACAATTGAATCCGGACCGTTTTATTGATGCGAACCCACAGCCTATACAACTTTCGGTAAAATTTCTACAAATGTTTTATTTGAAAAAACCCTATAATATTAGTCGAAATGTTCGTTGAATTCAACAGATATTATGGGAGAAAAAAAACAACAAAAATTAAACTCTAATACAAAAAATCATTAAAAATTAATCTGAATTTAAATTTGAATTATTTTTAAGGTTTAAAACTGTTTTATAACAAATTCACTCATAGTTTGACTACGCGTACGACAACACGGAATGATTCGGGTATACGTGTATCCATTTGATATTCAGCGCCCAACTGCTCGGCCACTGTGTTAGCCGTGGCTTCTAATCGGTAGCGAAGGAGTAGTTTAGCCATTATTAGCTTCATCTCAAAGATGGCGCTTCTCATTGCGGGGCACATTCGTGGCCCGTCGCCGAACACCTGCCACGAAGAGCGCGAAAAGGCATGTCTGCGCTCATCAGAGAATCGGTTCGGATCAAACAGTTCCGGTTGGGGCCAATAGTCCGGGTCATTGTGCATATAATATGGACAAATAACAACAGTCGCCCCTTTGGGTATAGTTATGTCTTTGTAGTTATAATCGGCCGAACATTCTCTGAAGACGACTGACGGCGTCTGTGGGTATACTCTCATCGTCTCCTTCACAACCATTTCCATGTATTTCAGTCCATCGATGGCTTTGACGTCGAGTTTGCCTTCACTGTCGAACACGTCGCGAACCTCTTGTCGAAGCCTTTCCTGAACGTCGGGATACTTGACGACTAAAGGCATAACTTACCTAGCTTAGTTGCGGGCTTATCGTAATTGTTCAGATAGAACATCACAGTGTTGGCCAAAATATCCTCTTCCGATAAAGTGACGCCATTCCACATATCAGACATGCCTTTCCCTGATCTCATTCTGTCAAACATTAGTTGCAATAAATCCTTTCGATTCGTATTTGGCTTTTGTTTACGCAATCGTATGATATCTCTGGCCATACCATAGAGTATATGCACGGAAGAAATGCCAATCATTTGACAAAACAATTCCTCGAGCCGTCGAATCGGGTATAAAATTGTGTCCAAAACAGGAAAGCATTGAATCGCCAAAAGAGTCCATTTGTCTGTGATATGTAAATTGAAGACAAGTTTCACTGCATTTAACACCTCATTGTTTGACTCGTTTTGAACATTGCTTTCGATTCCGAAATGCATTCTTAAGCTGATATCTGTCAAGAGTTTGCGAATCATTTCCATTAAACTAAATTCCCGTCCATTAGTGCTGTGTTTGTCCACGAGTTCAAGGAATCGATTGATGCAGTCATCCATAATTGGTGTCATTGTCTTGTATTTAGTTGATGTGAGCGCAGGCGTAATCACACTTCTCATATCCTTCCAGCTCTTCCCAACTCTGTTGAAAAGCATTAACTCATCCATTAGAATAACAATTAACGCCATGTTTTTGCAGGACTTTCGGCTTATTCGTAAAGTTTTTAAAGTCTTTGTTCTGTATATTCTTTGCCAAAATCGGGTCTGCGATCAAAACCGTTGGTTTGTGTCCGTCATAGAAGCCCACGATTTTCCCATAGGTTTTAAACCATTCCATTTGTGTCTGAATTATATTGCAATCAAATATATTCCCATAAATAAGACTGGGTTTTGGTCCGGGAATGCCATTACGGGCCAGAAGTGACATGTGTTTGATTCGCATTATAACCAAATATGCGATAATTATAGCAATAGTTATGACTATAAGTAATAGAAATAACATTTTCTGTCATTTATTTTCACTTAACACTAATTGTAAATAATTGTTAAATATCTATTGAATTGCTATTAAATGAATAGAAAAATCAAATAAATTTAAACATGAATTCAATTCTCGAACACGTCTTCAAATACAGAACTTCTTGTTTTTGAAGTCATATATAATGACAAACAATTTATAAAACCTTTAAATCAATACTTCATATCATTGTAAATTGTATGCCTTTCCTATCCACCCCTTCAGCACACCTGTAGTTTTTCTAAATGTAGACACAGGAGGTGCTCACCATGGTTGGTTGAGTGGCTGTACATTAACAGCACTTTCCATCTCTTTTGCTAAAAAATAAACTTTCTCTTCTCATTGTATGCAGTCATTAGCTATGACTGACAATTCTTCAGTCACGTGAGACCAGACATTAGCTGGCCCTGGACTGAGCTGACAAAAAAAACATTAATAATTTTATGTATCCATCGTCCTATTGGTCAACATAAAATTATTAATGTTTTTTTTGTCAGCTCAGTCCAGGGCCAGCTAATGTCTGGTCTCACGTGACTGAAGAATTGTCAGTCATAGCTAATGACTGATTGTATGACCTAGAGCTCAGTTCACCTTGCTATACACTTGTATATCTGACCCTCGTCATCACTGATGAGTTGTCACTGCATCGTCACAGTCGGTGCCTCTGCTCTAGTGTTGGTATCATTCATCGTATGATTGAATGCCAATACAGAATATTGTTATTCTTAAGGAAATTCTATATACATATACAACGCCGGCAGTATATGCCAGTGCTCTTTCACTACTGTGTTTTAGTCAATAATAATTATCAATAATTAAAAAAGAAATTCTTTGCAATTGATGTCATAAGTGAGAAAAACAGCCGAAAAAAATTGATATGTTTTCACACATTACATTCACCACAAGAGAAGTGTGTATTTTAATCGCCATCTCCTATGCATTCTTCTGGATCTCCGTCAGCGATGGCATTCAGTATGTCTTCTATCCTAAAGAAGCAGAATCTAAAGGTATGTCACTATTGACAGAACCCATGAATTAAATACTATTCATGAGATCCGAGACTTATATACGAGACTCGTATTCATCTGTTTCCCGACCTTGTAATTCAGGGGCCACTCCCACACAGTACGGTCTGGTGTTCGCAACGGAGTCGCTCGTACTGATACTACTGTCCCCGTTCTCCAATCGTCTCATCACATGGTGTTCAGTGAAGTCGGTCTTCATTGTAAGCCTATATATGAAGGCATGTGTTTTACTGGGCTTTGCATTCACGGATCGACTCACGAATGGCGACGCCTTCATATGGCTGTGCATTGGTCTTCGGGTGCTCGAAGGGCTGGCATCGCTCGCCTCTGCGACGGCCATACATGTGATAATGCCATTGATGTTCACTAATCACTTAAGCCTTGTATTCGTCATACAAGAAGTGGTCGACTCATTGGGTGAGATAATGGGCCCGTCTATAGGCGCCGTACTGTACGAGTGGGGCGGCTATAAGCTGCCGTTCCTCGTAATGGGCGTAGTAGTGCTCGTCAGCGCTCCGATAGTGTCGTTCATATTCAGCGACGACCAGAAGCTCGACAAAGGCTCACAAAAGTCGGACAAAAGTTTCACACAATTTATGTCAGACTTCGGCGTAATATTGGACTCAATGGCACTCATGTGCTTAGAAGTGATCGTTGGCTTCAATATGTCGACACTTGAACCACATTTGAGACAATTTAAGTAAATAATTATTTTCTGAAAAATATTTTTTAATATAAAAATTGCTAAAATTTTTTGTTTTTTTTCAATTCGTTAAACACTTTTAAGTCTACGCCAAATATACATCGGATGTGTGTTTTCGATCAGTTGTATCTCATTTGTCATTTTCACACCTATTTGGTCCCGGCTCATGAAATCAGGGGTATATTATGAAAAGAAAAACAAGAATTTATTCTATCAAATAATATGCAAATAATTTATTTATAGTTTGATTACAAAACCCTTTCTATAATCGCATCGCTATTCTCATTGACTGGCCTTGCATTCATAGGGCCACTACATTTCATACCATTCCATACGTAAGCGAAAAATGAAAAAAAAAATGTTTTTCTAAATAACTATTCATTCAATAAAAAGCAATATATGGCTAATAGTGATGTCCATTGTCCTCATCGGCATCGGAACCGCTGGCAATGATTTTCTATCATTTGTCGGCTCATTAAACGACGCGATCAATAGGAGAGGATATGTCGACGACGTGAGCACTTATAGTCTCGTGTCGGCCATGTATTGCTTCTCAACAGCTATGGGGTAAATGTCTGCTAAAACAAGGGTTTGAAAGAATTCTCACAAAAAAAAATATTATTCTTAATTAAGAGGCGAAAAAAATTCTTACATAAATTCTGAGCAATTTTTTTGAAATAAACCCCCTGTTTATCATTCAGATTCTCGATCGGAACCTTTTCGGGCGGTTATCTCTTGGAGAGAATCGGATATATTAACGCAAATCTCGTTATATTTTTAATACAATTGTCTTTTGTATGCATTTTATGAAAGAAATTATTTATTTATTTTATAATGAAAATCATTGTCTGTTTTGAAGATATTATTGCTTTTGATCCATAAGAGACTAAGCGCTGAGAAACCCATACCGTATGAAAACGATGAGAAGATGTCATTAATTAAGAACACAGACAAAATGGTTTGATATCAATGGACAGACTATACACGGCATTCCTTTTCAAAAAAAAGCTCAGTTATTGTACAAAAAAAATTATGAATTTAATATTTCAACAAAATATGGCATTGTTTTGGACGTCGGGTGCAGTGGCGCACATGACAACTCTTGGCCATTGATTTTGATTCTGTAATTATTCTTAATTTTCAATAATTTTTTTTAAATAATAAATCATTTTTTCTTTAAAATACCAAAAAATCTAATGGTATTTATACATCAAAACTATTCACTACTTAAAGGGGAGAAAAATAATTCCTAATAAGTTTTGTCAAATTATTTTCATACCAGCGCTGCAGACATAGAGCAGACTCTGGTCTGTTATATCTGATAATCAATAACATGAGAGATAAGGACTGTCTTTATCTCTCATAAGAAAAACTGTGTTTAAAATACATAAAAACACATGATTTTGTACTCTATTTTGCACTCATATTAGACTCGAAAGTCTATTCATATTAAAACAAGAGAGACGTTCTTTAGATTTGAACCAAATCTATACCTTAACTACGCTTTCATTTCATTTTAAATAAGATCTGAGAATCAACCCAACCTATCTAATCCAAAACCCAAACACATACCAAAACTCAAATCGAAATCTATACTTTAAATCACACCTGCAAAGTTGGTTGTGCTGCTCGGCCGCTTCGCGGCCTTCCATCACATCCAACTTTTTAAAGGGGATTAAATCAAAGGGAATTATTCTTTTTATTATCAACGGGAAGTATGCTCTTCATTATCAACATGTAGTATCCTCTTTTTGATCAAAGGGAATTATCTATGCTGTTTCAAATGCTACCTTCAATGATGGTTGTGCTGCTCGGCCGCTACGCGACCTCACATCACATCCATCTCTTATAGAAGATTACAATTTTGCATTAGCACCCTATGAGAAATTGTAATTTAATATAAGCACATTTTTTATTAACAACGAGAAAAATTCCTTTTATTAACAACCAGTGGGGGGGGGGGGGGGTAGTGGAACAGACCAAGTCGATATTTAGAAACCATTTTCATACTTTAACATTAAAGTCTATGGGATTTTCCATAATTGTGTATATTTTTTATATGGCAGTCTATTGCTCTTTATTAACAACGAGAAAAATTGCTTATGTTAACAACGAGAAAAATTGCTTATGTTAACAACGAGAAAAATTG
>JAQIXR010000957.1:0-17042 GCA_034700825.1 Quadroppia sp. Gr-Ori-00064
ATATAGCATTTTCGCAATCACGTTCACGCCCGTTCACGTACGTGAACGTGAAAAAACGTGACCCAGCGTGAACGTGACCCATACTTCGACCTTTAGTTTGTCTCGCACTATACATAGGATTCGCACTATCTAATAAAAAAGCATAGATTTTAGAATATTATACCGTTCGCACTATCTACCGGGTCGCATTATATAACCTAAAAGAGGGTATATTGAATATCGTTATAGCAGTTCATAAATACAAATGATTTTCAATTACTATAAACATATTTGAGTGCAAAAAGAAAACAAAATTAAAATACATTTTTCATGCGTCAAAATATTTTTTTTTATTAAAGTGTAGTCTGTATTAAGACTACGGAATAGGAGATAATTAACGCCAAACACGATATAAATGTATTTGCGTTGACGTTAAACATATTCATTGCCGACAAACCGATTCTGTGCTCAAAGTGTTTGATTTTCATCAAAACAATACTGTTCTTAACGTCAAAGCATTTCATGCAATCATTTTCCTCTAATCTCTCGATTAATTTCGTTATACTTTTCGGTAAAATATCGCAAACAATACACAAAAACATTAAGATTACAAATGTCAACACAATCCTGACGACGGGCAGGTATCCTGTCTTCTGAGCCTCATAGCCCAGAATTAATGAGCACAGGAATGAGATGGCGATAATTGTGTTTGTAGCCAAAAACCACAGAATATATACCGAGAATATTCTATCAAAATTCTTAACAGATTTATATATGTTATGAATTGAGAAATAAATTGCATTCAAATCATTGCTTGCATTATATGTAAGAATATTCTGCATTCTTTGCGAGTACATAAAGCACTGGTAGGCTATCAGTGATATCATAGACAGGTATGTGTTAACGGAAAGGAATATTATTAAGTGGGTAACGATGACTCTGGATACTGCGAGGCCGGGCAGATAGTTAGAAACAGTGGCCACTAATATAGCAATTGTGAATAACATTGAAAAAGAAAACATAAATACAGTTATTCTTAAGCCTATTCGTCGCTCAAAAGTGCCATCGACTCGGTTTCCATTCTCTGTCTTCAGGTACTCCAAAATCGGCCTTCCCTTCCATATGAGGAACATACAGTTGAACATTACATTTAAGATATAGCATATGAAACCAATGCGATAAACAAGGAATAAGAGATAGTCTTTCGATGACTTCATTTCTATATTCTTTGTGTCGCCAATAAATCCTACGCTTCTTTGCCAGCAATAGTATGTGAGCAGTGATGCCAGCGCTCCATTCCATAGCATCTGTATGAGTTTAACTACCTTTCCGTTGCGTCCTTCAACAGTAGTTCCCCAAAATGTGAAGCCAATGATCTTATAATATCCGATAAGAATTTTAAGTCCACTTTTGTTGTCATTTTTATGACTTATTTTCAACATATTCTGAGAACACTTTCAATAGAAAACTGTATTTTAATAAAAAACTGTATTTTAATATAAACTATATTTTTGTTTCCTTTTTACTTATCAACATCTCATACAATGGATGTCATGTTTGTCATCAAAAACATAACACTATTTATTGTAAACATAGCAAACAAAAAGACATTTTTCATTATAAAAATTACAATTATTTTTGCATTTAAATACAGAAAATAATTTTTATGTAGAATTTTTATGTACTTTTTAAACAAGAATTCAATTACAGATAAATATGACTTATTGTACATAAAAATTATTTTGATAACACTTTTCATAAGAATATAATTTTAATGTCATTTAATAACTACTATAACAATGATTGAGTGAAAACATTCATCACATTTTCAGTCAATTATTTTCGTTTTAATTCATTATAAAGAATATAATTCACAAAAAATGGTTCAAAATTGCATTATAATTGAATTTTTCACTCAATGTTTGCATTGATATTAAAATAGACTAATAATGACTTAGACTCAGGCATTGGGAAAAGGATTATACAGTACATTGATAGTTCCCATATCAATATAGTCCAAAATCGCCCGTCCCTTCCACAAAATGAAGATACAGCTGCAAATGATCTGTAAGACATAGCATATGAAACCAATGCGATAGACAAGGAATAAGAGGTAGTCTTTCGGTGACTTCATTTCCATAGTCTTTGTGTCGCCAATGAATCGTATGATTCTTTGCCAACAAAAGTAGCACAACATTGATACCAGCGCTCCATTCCATAGAATCTGGACGAGTTTCACCACCTTTCCTTTGTTGCCCTCAACAGACGTTCCCATAAATGTGAAGCCAATGATCTTATAATATCCAATAAGTATTTTAAGTCCACTTTTGTTGTCATTTTTAGCAATAATTTTCATCATATTCTTAGATCACTTTCAATGCCTTTCAATAAAAACTGTATTTTAATATAACTATACTTTTGTATATCTTTTACTAAAAAACCTCTCATTAAATGTATTTCATGTTTCGCATCAAAAAATTTAACACTATTTACTGTAAACATAGGAAACAACAAAAATTATTATAAAAATTTGATTCATTTTTGTGGTTAAATACAGAAAAAAAAATTATATTGAATTTCAAACAAGAATTTAATTTCAGAAAAATATGACTTATTATACATAAAAAATTATTTTGTTAACATTTCTCATAAGAATATAATTTTATTGTCATTTTATAACAACTATAGCAATGATTGAGTGAAAACATTCATCACAATTAGTGTCAATTATTTTCGTTAATTCATTATTGTTCAAAATATTGTTCTAAAACGAAAATATTTAATACAATTTTTCACTCAATGTTTGCATTGATATTTAAATTCAAAATTTATTAATAAACGCTTTAATGCCTGTAATGATGTTTTTTTGAAGAGATTGTATAAAAGAATTTTTTGCATTCATAAGTAATAAATATTTTGTTTGAAAAAAAGATTTATTTGAATATTTCAGTAAATTTTATTCATAGAAAAAACACAGACTTTTCTGGGATTCGAACCCCGCTCATCACTTCTTAACTATATGGCTGTAAGGGTTTATTATTAAATTTTGAACTTAATATTAATGCAAACATTTTGAGTGAAAAGAGTGAGAGAGTGAGAGAGAGAGAGAGAGAGAGAGAGAGAGAGAGAGAGAGAGAGACCTGTTTATTTGATGTATTGAAACCCAAAAGTTTTTCGTATGAATTGAAGGAAATGTATAGAAATATAGCCAAAAGTTGAGGCATTGGCTCATTAGAGGTAAAAACTTCTTCGCCTCTAATTTAGTGCCACAAGAAATTGTAGACATAGTCTCAATAGAAAATTCCCCTTAGAATAGGTATGTATGCGTAACTGTCCTAACAGTGCTCTCGTCTAATACAATTAATACGTGAAGGACCGGCACTGGTAGACAACGGTTACATACATTGCTTAACTCTTATCACGGAATATGTTTTGTATTTCTCAGACTCTGTATTGAATTTGTTATGAAAGTCATACCAATTATACCCTGAAGTCATTACCAGAGGTTCGGACACACTTTAGATGACAATAATTGTCTCTTTCATATGTTATATAGAAATACATATATAAATAATTGCAGAAAAACTCTCATTAAATGTCAAATATAAGTGTTTTTATAACAAATTTAGTTAAGAAATGTGTAATTAAAAGAAAAGTTTCACAAAATTTACTGCAATTAAAACTTTTGATTATTTTCTTCAATTTATATTTAAAATTACTTTTTGAAATGTTTTCAAAAACAATAATATTTTACAAAATTTCTATTTATATAATACTTTCACTCAATTATTGTGTCTCTGGTTATCATTAAAAGCAAATTGAGATCTAATGGACAGTAATTGTAAATAAATTTTTTGATTCATTGCACTTATTTGTGATATAACATAAATCATTAACTCATTCATAGACTTGATATAAAAGTGCTCAAAATTAACAAAAACAGACTCTTATGAATGGATAGCATTTAGCATAAAATATCCAAAAATCTCATACCTTATAAATCATATAATTAACTGAATTTATGCCAAAAAAAGACTGAACTCTAATATAAAAATAATTAATTTGAAAGTAAATTATTCTTTAAACTCATTTCGTAAGACATCGACAAAAAAATCATTTAAACAAAATCCTTAATGATGTGAACGGTTTATGAGTTGAGTCTCACTATTATAGCAAAAAAATGTTTACACAATATTTTACTCAATACTTATAACCTCAGGAAATATTGGATACGTTTTGGCAAATAATATACAAATTATTATTAAATTGTATTTTCAGTCATTTTTCAAGTTATTGACGATATTTTCTGTCAGTATTTCTATAACTATTAATCACATATTTTTTGAGACAAATCAATGATTTATTATTAAATCAAAGGATTCGCTTCACATATATGTATGAGATCTCGAAATACATACAAATTAATGGCTTTTAAATTGAGTGAATAATTAATATTACGGCCAATAAAGTGTATATCAAATATTAAATGTAATTTATTATTGCATTTCTTGTATAACTAATGACTAATATTGAAATAAATTCATTTCAATCGATTTGAGGATTAGTTTGTGTGAGAAATTGCATACTTTTGGTCACAAATATAAGTTTTAGGCATTTGTTTGTAATTACATTCTTTGCATGTCTTCAAAACCTGATCCAATGCCTCAATAATGATAATATGTTTGTCTTCGACAACCCCTTCACAGGTGCTTAAAATACATATTTTTCAAGTGAGACCACACAGTGATAATATTGAGAGTCATTATTATATCATTTATGTTATGTTTTTTATAAGTTCTATACTTTACATACAAAGCCATAATTAGAGAACTTAGAGACAGGTCTTTCCAAAAGGCAAAGCTCGAAAACAGTGAGCTATAATTGAAACGAACGTTCCTTTTGGACCCGACTTCCAGTCAGATATATCGTTGCATTTCTTCTCGCACTTAAGATTCAATTATCGCTGATTTGACTCAAGATAAGACAAATTGAGTTTTTGTGATTCAAAACGAAGCCATCGATTGCTGGCAACGACTGAACACATACTGTGAATGAGATGTTTTGAAAATGAAAAAAATATGTAATGTTTTGCTCATCTCTAATATGTGTATATATTTTCGTAAACAATTCATTATTTTCTCACAAAAATAGAATCACTTTATGTTTAAACTATTTTTTCAATTTTCTTTAACAACTACTCATAAATGGCTTCTTTGAAAGCAAAATAAGACAAGAATTTTATGTTTTTTTTCTCATTCTCTTCTCTAATATTACACTCGAATTGTTATTCAAGTTTTGATTAGTTTTTTAGATGTTTTCCTCTCAAGATATTGAGCCCTAAAGTCAACTACTTATGACTTATTTGTCCAATACTTCAATACTTGAGTTATAAATATTAATTATTTTCTTCTCTCATATGATATAAGTATTGAATGTCATCGAAAAAAGTATTTTCTATTTATTGCATAAAAAAGTTTCACTCAATATGTTTGGTATTATAGTCATTGTGACCATATATTGGAGTCTGTGAGCAATTGTGAGCCACTTATTGCAAATCTTCTCGTCTTTTGCATTACTTAATAAACTTTTAGTTTAATATTTGTCTCAAAAAAATTCGTTTCTCTAGACGTGACTTGTCTTTAGCTTTCAATATATAGCTTATAATTGAGTTTAAGAATCAAATGTCTTTTTTATTCAATATTCAAATCTCTTTTTATTCCTATTTTATTCAAAATAAAATAAATACTAAAAAAACAACTTTGAGATCAGATTTAAGACTTTTGATTTTGAATTGGGATTTGAATTTTCAAATAGTTATTCAATATTTGTTTTTGTCTTAAAATATTTATACAAAGATTTTTTGAAAATATTTATATTATATTATATTTCACGAATTTCTCTTTTTCTAAGATTTCAGTTTATATTATATTATATTTTTAGACTTTTGTCAAAATAATTATAAACTGAAATATATTGTCAATGATTTTGAATGAGAGAAATGAACGAACTTTTCATATTTGATTCAATTGCAGATTCAGTCAAGTATTCAATTTTATTATACATTCATATTATTAGTGAATATTGAAATTCAGTATAAAATCAAAAATCAATTTATATATAGTTTCAAAAATACAAAATTTTACATAATTTTCAAATGGATTTAAAAATTGAATTTAACTTTGATTTTATTTATTTTAAAAACTCATGAAAAAACAAAATTTTCAATTGATTGAAATGACTTTTCCTTATCTTTTCTTTGGATTTCTTTAATTATATTCTTCTCTAAAACCCATTCATTCATACAATTCTCGCTGGAGTTTAAAAGTTGTTTTCCTTAAAAAGTCATTTCTTCGCATTCAATAAAAAACATTATTATTATTACTATATTTTTAGACGAAATTAATTTCAATTCCTATTTCTGTTATATTTTGAAGAAAATGAAATCCTGTAATCATTTTCATATAAATCCTTATCACAAAAACTTGTTAATAAAATTGAAAACACATTATATTTTTCGTGTGAATAATAGAAATATTATATCAGAAACACTTTGAATATGTTTTCGAAGTTCATTAGCATAAAAGCAATGCATTTATTGTTATATCAAAAACATCTAATACTATATTCGTATGAATACATAGTGGATGTTATGTCAAGACATGTCTAAAACATAATTTCCTCCCATTTTATATACTATCCGTATATTGAATGACAATAATTCTTGTCTAACGTTAAGTGAATTCCTTAGTCTTATAACCAGTTATTGACATTTGATTTATCATTTCGTTTATGAAATACTAATCGATCATAAATTCGTACAAATCTGATGTAATGTGTAATAAATCTCACTTTAAATTTCATTATTTGTTTCACTTTTTCGTTATAATTCAAGACAAAAATTAACAAAATCTTACATTTGTTATGAGATATCAATCACTTCTCATTTGAATTCAATTTTCAAATCAATGAGTTTTTTGTAGGCTTTTAATGTCTGATCAAATGTTGTGATAAACTCAACAAAAAATTTTATCACATTTTAAGCGAAATGTAATAAAGTTTACGAAAAGCTATTCTTTATATAAATTATAATATTTTTATTTTTCAATTTTGTTTTAGTTTTTATTATATCACAATTCCTGACACTATCTCCAGTTTAGCACAAAATATACATTAATAATGAAATGTAATTCACAATTAATTATGAATTACAAGTTTTATTGGCTTTGATTTTATCAAAATTTCTAACGTTTTTTTAGTGACGGGTTATTTGTGTGCAAAAAAATCATAATTAATAGGAAAGGCGTTAATATAACAATAATTTATTAAATGAAAGCAATTTGTAATTAATTTTAATTTTATTCAATTTCTCATTAAATTAAATTATGAGTTAAAGTAAAACAAAATTCTTTGAATTTTTGCTTATTTTGTTTACACTGTATTCATGTTTTTGATTGGATTTGTGAAAACACCTGTTCTTTGATGGCTTAAAATATAATAAATACTTATCTTAAGACCAAATCTTGATCTCAAGAATTATTCACAACTTCTTTATGCAATGAAATGGTAGACAATTTGAATCAATTGTATGAATAGATTTTCGGTTTAAATCATTTAAGATAAGAATCGGTCGAAAGGAAGCGATAAAAGTATTTGGAAAACAAATAAAAAAGAGACAAATATATGGCATAAATGTTTAGACATTGAAATAAACATTAAATTATTCAAAGAAAATGCTTTTGAAGTTCGCATATGAATAGGATTTTTGTTAAACAAAGAGAAAGAAGAAATGTATTCATATTTTTTGCAAACATATTGTCCTAAAACTATTCACATGAATATTGGATCCAAAATCAAAACATGATTTTTATGTGATTTTATGTTTTGAAACCAAATAATAGTATTTATGTCTTACTTTTTTTCGTGCGCTCTCTATAATAGACCCCAATATTTATAAACAAAATTATAATCTAAACTAAACTCCTGGTACTATCGGTGCAGACCCTTCCCTGAGCTCACCATTCATTCACTGCACACAAGCATTTGGTCGCAAAAAAATGTATTGTTTTGTAAACGAAATCGACTTTTGATTCTGTGCTTAGGATGTGTTTGGGCTCAGGCATGACATGTGTTCGGAGAGAGAGGTTTTTGGGTGTGAGTGCTCTGAGAAGATGAGAGAGAAGTTAACGAATAGAGAGAGTGTGTGTGAAAAAAGTTTGCGACCAAAATAGTATCAAAAATGTGTAGTCCATGTATTGAGTCATAAATTAAGGCCACAAATGTATGTCAAAAAAGCTGTCAAAACATTCAAATCCAAGAATTTTCGCTCAAATTCTCTCCTTTTTTATTCCAAGAATTTTTTTTTGCATTTTCTTTATATGAATTGAGAGTTCAATAAAACATGAAATGATTTTACCATTTATTCATCAATTATTCATTACTTCAATCACTCAAAAGCTTAACAACTTTTGTCTCTTTTTTTGTGTTTTTGTTTTACATAATAATCACAAACAATATATTTAAATAAAAATCGTTTTATTTAATGCTTTAATAGACATGACTTTAGTCTTGTTGTCAATTAACAGTCGATATTAATATTAGATAAACATTGCATTTATTATCAATTCGTTGATTGAATGCTTTGACAGAAGAGCCGATCGTTTGTGTATTGACTCAAATGGGATTAAAATATTTTATTCCTATTTATCAATATTTTTGATATAATTTTAATATTACTTACATTTTGTTATAAGTGTTGAATAAGTGGCTGAAAAACATTGTCAGACATACGACAAATGTTTATTACTGTCAGAAATATTTTACACATTTTTATAGCCTTTAAAACAATTATAAAAACATTTTCGTGTCATATGTATTGAAATCCTCAGAGATTTGCTGAACGTTTTGATAACGATTGCCATAAAGTCTATTCAAATGAAATTCATTTGCAAAAGTGTTTAATAAAATAGAGACAAAACCAAAGCAAAGAAAGATTTAATTTAATTAAGTGTTGAGACGATAGAGAAAAAAGTGATCGCAATTTCGTGTGTGAAATGCATTTTCATAATTAAACAGAGAATATATACAAATAAAACAATATTTTCCCATAAATTTTTGCACCAAAAAAATAGCTTATATTTCAACGAATTCTTCGCACGATTTTTGCACAAAAAAAAGTGTATAAAAATTATATTAAATATTTGTTTTGTTTAATAGAAATGTTTGAAAACATTCATTAATTTAATTAATTTTCATCAAAATTATCTCATTTTTAGAATTTTTTATTATTATTATTGGATTTATTTTTTCTCATTTCTTTTGAATAATTTAAATTATTATGGATTTTAGTAAAGAAAAAATTTTGTTTATTTTTATTTCTTTGTTTACATAATTAACTCATTTTATGCTAATTATAGCAAAAAAGAGATCTCTTTTAATGATCACATTTTTGTAAACTATTCTACAAAAAGGGCCATAAAAATAAAAGGTATTTTTTTCATGACTTTATGTATGATTTTATTGTACGTTCAGTTCATAAGATTCTTCACAAGAATTTTAAGCAAATTATGTAATCATAAAAACCAATGAATAATTGTTTTGATAACGAATATAAAACAAAGTTTTTTCAAAACGCTTTTCAAAGCATTTTAATCGTGTTATGTATTGAATAAATTGTTGTAAAATTATATTTTTTATTACATAAACATTTGTGTATTTAAATGGTTTGTGCTTTTCGGCAATTTTTCATACAAACAGATCATTAGTTATGTTTCAAATAATCGTTTTTTCTTTATTTTTGAACATCTAATTTGATTCACAAAAACATATGAATCCATAATGTATTGCAAGTGTATTGAAGTCCAGAAATAATATTTCAAATGATTTTATTTAAAAATTCAAATACTTTTTGAAAAAGTTTTTCTAAAATCAATGGATTATTAAGTTTTGAAATCATTTATTTGTTTCGCTAAAAGCAAACAATTATTTTTGGTTATAATTTGTGACTTTCTATATATAAATCAATTCCGACTGACATTAAAATTGTTGTAAAACTGTTTTTTCAGTTTCAATGTTAATATTATCGTTGATATAGACATTAAATTACAAATTAATGACTTTTTTCTTTGGCTATGAATTCGAGATTTTTGCTTTAATTTCATAATTAATACAATTATGAAAATGTTGTTTGAATTCACATTTGGCTGTAATTTAAATCTGTTGACAGAGAAACAAATCTCAAAGACTTTAAGCCATAATTATTTTAATAATAACATCCGAAGTCATCATAAATTACTGTATGTATTCCGGGTCTCTCTCTCTCTCTCTCTCTCTCTCTCTCTCTCTCTCTCTCTCTAGCTGTATATAATCCAATGACATCTCGTAATTGAATTATTTGTTTTCATTTAACAATTTATTGTTTGAATTATTTCAAACATTTTTACAAACCATTTATTTTTAATAGATTTTCAAAACCAAAAGTCTTTCTCAAAAGACGTTATTTTCATGGCTTTAAATATTATATAAAAGTTTGTATTTATTGAAGACTTATGGCTTGTCTGTCCGTCTGTCCCAAAGGCAATGGTTTATAACAGTATTTACAGACATGACATAAATAATAATAAATTTTTTCCCTCTTATTTAATGGACTAATAAATTATTTTTCATTTTTTTCATTTATGTTATTATATTATAACTTATTATATATTTTGTGATATTCTATACTAAAAAGTGAGCACTCATTAGAAATGTGCGGTTAATTGAAAATGAAATTAATAATGAAAAAACATTCAGTGCTTCAAAAACATTGAATTTCAAGTTTCAAATTAAAAAAATTCATGTCTAATAAATCAGAACAAAAAGTAATTTTAAATTTTTTTTCAACAAATTTATAACAAAACAAAATACAGTTATTTTTGATTTCCTGAAATGTATTCTCATTTCGACAGTTAATTGAGTATAAAATCCTTAAAACATTTGTCTTTTTCTCTTGATTTGAATGTCAAAAGAAGTCATTACATAAGGAAGAAATGAAATGCTTTTTTTCAAACCATTTCGTATTTATTATTGAATTTTTTTCTCTCAACAAATTCGCTGTTATTTTCAATATCCAGTATTTCATTGAATACTCTGTAATGAAGTGAACATTAAAATGAATTTCACTCTAAAATAACGTCAACTTTACAACAAAATTGGTTTTTATATGAGAAATAGCGATAAATAAAATGCATTTCATATTAATGAACAGCAATTTGTTTAATACACCAGAATATGTTTACTGTAATTACGACTACCGGTGCTCTAATTGAGTGCTTCCAGTCATATGTATTCACTGTTGTATTATGTGAATAATGGTTAGAAAAAAAGAGAAATATTTTTGTATTTTGTGAGACAAAAACATTGCAATTATTGGTATTTATTTCCTATTCTTACAGACATACAAATAGATGATCACTTCATATGAATATCAATGATATTGAACTCAATATATATTTTATAAAAACAAGTTTTTTTTCACTTAAGCTCTGATATTGGGTTCAAATGAAAAATTCTAACCAAAGAAACACATTTAAATCAATGAATAATATATTGAAGAAATTCAAATGCATTTGAGATTCAGTTATGATATGAACAGTAATAACAGTTAATATAATATTTATTTTTTTCTTCTTTATTAATAATCACAAAAAATTGTTTAATTAGTCTGTGATTAAAGTGAAGACGAATTTCAAAACCAAGAGATGTTATGTTATATTAAATACCTCTGAGAATAAAAACATATATTATTTCCCTATCCCTTGAACTTGAATTTTTTCGTTTTTATTTTCACAAAAAACTAAACATTTTTTTATATTTTTAAAGTTCACTTCAAAAACACGATATATTTTTGTCCAAAAATAGCCCGCATTTCAAATGTATTTAAAGTGAATTTTCTTCGACAGAGACATAAAACTAATGAAAATCTCAATTAAGTGGAAAAAGTTATACTTATTTCAAGTCTTTTTGAATGATTTTAACTTATTTTTGAAGTATATCTTTTCTAAGAATAACCATTCTTTGGGGTAATGGATGTGATCTCTGGTGAGAGAGTTATGAAAATGTATTGATTTTGACCTCTGGGCCAATAAAAGAGCTCTGAGTTTAGCGTAACTTTAAAATAACTTAATTTACTATTGAATAAACTGTTTGAAAAAAATTGTTTTTCATTGCGATTCTCATCTCATTTTCATCTCTTATAATCTGAATGTTATTATTTAAAACATCTCTTTATGTAAAACAAATCTAAATATGGTATAAAACTTGTTTTCATATCAAAACCAACACATGTTATATGAGTCTCGAATTGGATATAAAACACAATTTGATTGTATTTCACAAAAATAAGAGACGATTAACTCGTTTTTGTCTGCAATCGATATAATAATAGTTTTATAACTCTTTCCCATCTTTTGTTATAGATTTAAAGTGTTTTTAATAAAACAAAAACAAAGTTATAATTTGTTTTAAATTCTCTTCAATCCATCAGATTATGTAAAACAAGAATAATGTAATGCCTTTTGCATTACTTCCTTACGGTTTGCCAAATCTATTCAACTATTGTTTAATCAAGAGATTAGTTCAAAACATTCTGCACTTCAGGTATAGATCAAAATAATGAAATGAAATGAAAAACAAAATATTTCTCTCAAATAATCTCATGTCTTATGTGACTGTAATCATGAATATAAAGAATTAATATTTTTTCTTATATTTAAATAATGATTACCAGTATAGGGAAAGGCATTAAAACTCAATTGTCTGAAGATATGATATATTGAATGTCTTTAAACATTTGGCACAAGAATTGTGAACCAAATATCAAAATCAATTGTCTATTGAATGAGACATTAAATAGGATTTTGAAAATTTAGATTTTGTTTCAGACTATGATTTTTTGGGCAAAAGAACTACAAATTTGATTTGGTTTACATTAATGTATGGTTTGATTGATGTATTATTTTGTAATAAATTTATTGATTTCGGAAACTATATTATTCCGAGTGAACGGAACAGAACCCCTGGCTTTAGTGAACGCATCGCAAGACACCCTTAATATGACTCGTCTACCCGTCCTTTTGTACTGTCATTTCTATTTAACTCAGTTTAATGTGTAATAAATCTCTAAAAATTATATTTAACTCATGAATGGTTTGAATGAATGGTTGATATAATAATAAATAATCTCTAACTTTAAGACAAATTTAATACAACAGAAAAAAATGAAAATAAAATAAAATATTTCATTGAATTCGTTATTATTGAAAATATTCTGATAAATGATATTTAAATCATTAGATAATACAAGAAATGTATTTATAAATAATATTTCTCTATTTGTTTTCATTTCAGACAAGTGTTGCAAATATTTGCCAAAACCATAAGAGGTATTGAAGACAAACGAACAGCACTTCCATAAGGATTTCGACCAAAAGGCAAAACTGAACCAAATATTGAATATTTGAGCGAATAATTCATTGAACTTCTAATGACATGATATGATATGATATGATATGACAAGAGATTATAATTAATCGCTTCTATGCTATTATAAGAAACAATTGGCTCCCAAACACCCGATAGTCAGAGCGCCGGTACTTAATGTATACGTTAAGGCCTGCACGTTCTCTGCCGTCATTGGTTTCACTGAAATCCAACTCAACTTTATATCTCTTAAACAAACAAAACACTAATAATTCATTGATCCGTTTAAGACATCAACTACTGATACCACGAAGAATGATTACACGACTACTACAGGTTTGTCACATACCATACCCTCTATTCAAATACGATATTGCCTGACCTTTTCGTACCATATCTTCTCATATTTGATATAATGCCACAAAAATCAATTGTTTGTGAATATATGAACCAATAAATCGATTGACCAATGATTTGAAGACTTAACACAACAACCAATGCATTAGTTTTCGTCAATAACTTAGTATTAGTTCATATGACTCACAATCGGTTCTCTCTCTCATTAAGTCCGCTCATTGCCAGACAATAGCCTTTCCTATACCATAGCTGTGACCACTGGCTTAGACAGACAGCCCATAAAAGATTGCACTCATTTTCGAAAATCCTGTCCTCTCTGCTGAGCACTATATGGGTCTCACTTTGCTCCCTGTGCTCCTATTGAGCGAAAGATCCCCGACTATCACATCCGACTCACTCACGACTTAGTCATTAGTTAAAAGCAGTCAAACCTAAAACCAAACCTAAAAACACAAAACCGTTTCAATGGATCTCTACTTAAAGTATAGTTTAGTTTAGTTTTTGCTTTTATTATTATTATTATTATTACATATAATCCCGAAAATACTTTATACAATATGAGGCCTCAGCTCTCATATGCCCTGTGCTCTGACTTCTCTGTGGCCACAAATTTGATTAATTGGTTGAGAAGTGAGAGGTATTAGAGTTTTCGTGTTTCAGCCTTCAGTTTGTCGTATATTATAGTGGACTATAATTTTGTAATAATAGAGCCTTTAGTTATCCGAAGGCATCGGCGAAAGCACTGATAGTTCAAAACATTTTGAAAACTTTAAAACAACTAATAATTTATTTGATTTCAGTTTTAAAATAATTATATTTTTTATAGCTTTTTGTAAACCTTCACAAATATCTCAATTATTTGGTTTTCAATTGTTTTTTCAAATCATTTATTATTAATTGAAAACATCGAAATATTTTGAGTGAAATTCATAACATTTTACTGAAATTAAGTGTAATTTCAAACTCAAAGACTTATTATTAGACTTAGAAATGAAAACTATTGACAAAGTGTTGAATAAACAGGAAATTCGGTCTAAATTTAAATTATTATAATTAAGAGAGAAATTCAATTATTATAAATAGTGAGAGTCAGGCACAGGGAGTCTGATGAGAGCATCGGTTGCAGTCCATCGACTGCATATCTCTCTTCACTAATGATTTGTGAAGTTTTCGTAGCCTTTCCTCACAATTATATTACAGTGATATTGGGTTTGGGAGTCATATGTGTATAGGATTTACTCAATTGTGATGCCATTAAAAGCATTTGATTTGCATAACAATTGGCTTTAAATGTGGAGAATATGTATGACTGATATGATATGACTAACATTGAGGGCAGTCCTCCAGTGGCTCACTATCTGATCGGTCAGTCGAGTGCCGTTCAGACAACATATTATGTTGTTTTGTTTGCGCAAAAAACATACAATTTTTTCGGTCCATTGAATCAAACATTGGGTCTGTTTTTTGAGGAAAAGCTATCAAAACGTTTATAATATTAGACAATGAATGAGAAAAAACTACAAACTCTTGACATTCACTTCAAGTATAATAAACTGACAAATATTTTTGTAGTGAAATCACAGTAAGAATGAAAGAGAGAGCAAAACCCCTCCGGAACTGATTGACAGTCAGCAACAGTAAGCACGAGAGCACTGGTCTCTCAGTCATATTCTCAATGGGTATGACCACAAAAAAACAGTGTAATCGGAGACACTTTTTTAGCCGAAACGAAAAAACATAAATTTAAACATATTTTCATTCTGTCAGACAATGTGTGCAAACATTTCTCATAGAAATATATTTCGTTTCTCATTACGATTGGCGACAAAAAAAATAGTTCAACAAAACTCATATCATTTCTGTTGCGCTCAATGTTATGAATTTTCATCAATAAAAAGAGAGATAAAGTGTTTCAGAGAAAATATTTGAAAAATACTACAAATGTTTCCATATATTCATTGAAGACATCATTTGAGGAATATTTCTTTGCCGTCCAAACAAACGGACGCGAAGTCTGTGAATGAAATAACAAATTTTTGCTTACATTTAAAGAGCGTTAAAAATGCATTTCAAGCGAATAGAAAAATGATGGGAAAGTTATGTTCAACTTTTAGGGCTATATATGAAATGAGTTTTGGATATGGCATTTGTTGACATCCTTTACGAATAGTTCGCTATTAATTGTATCGAAGAATAGATCAGAAATAAGAGTAAATTGAAAACAGATATCACTTTGAGATACAATTGTTGTATTATAACAAAAAATGACTCAAAACGAGACAAACATTCATATATCACATGAAATGGTCGACGAAGAAGAAGAAGAAGACGACGAAGAATGAAAGAATAGTTTGATTTGTTGTGTCCGAACACAACTATTTTGATGACTTTATAGGCAAAGAGATATAGAGTTGTGATAACAGAAAATGACATTCAATACAGTGTTCAATACTTTCTATCATATAAACCATTAGACGACTGACCAAAGGATGAGTTTTGTTAAACGTTTTTTTGGCTGACAATAACTGAAAATATAGATCCAAACGATGTATTCAATGATAGGAAAACATATTCTTCTATAACAAAGACAATACATTTGATTGGTTTTGATTTGATTAACGATTTATTGATATTTCATTACATCTGAAAACGATTCAATGAATCCTTTACTCCATTTGTGTTCGTATTTATCAATAGTAATAAAGAAATAAATTTTTGTTTGAAATGAAATTTGTTTCAAATGTACTAAAAATGGTTAAATCATTTAAGATATCGTTTGCAGAAATGGTTTGAATATGACATCATTTATTGATTCCATGTCTTCTTGTCCACAGTTTATCTTCTTAGTGATCCTAATGGTCACTGTCATCATAAATGTCCTCTTCATTATCGACGCAACTCAGAGAATAAGTGATCCAAACACTGATGGTATGAATCAATGATTACATTATATTTGATTCAAATTATTTATATTTAATTCGATAGTGAATAAGATTTCTGGCGAAGAGAGACCTATTAGTCTGAAATTACAGGAAAGGAATGTCATTGATTTGGATGTGCTTTCGAGTCAGTCAAGAGTGTCGGTGACCATCGATGGCGCGACTGTAGGGCTAAGACATGAGTGACAGAGAGTTTGACGAAGAAGTGATTGAATGTATTGTTTGTTTGTTTGAACAGATTGTGGACGACTCTGACGAGGGTAAGGGTCGTGGCATACATGTGCTCGTGTTGTCTCAGTCGACGGGTTCAGT
>JAQIXR010000958.1:0-17039 GCA_034700825.1 Quadroppia sp. Gr-Ori-00064
GAGACCTAAAACCACAGAATATTCTCATTAAATACAAGAATAATAACAACAGATTTGTGAGAATATGTGATATGGGTATAGCTGTCAATCATTGTATGAGTGCTCAGAGTCACACAAAATATACCGGAACATTTAGATACAGTTCGCCTGAAGTTCAAATAACTAATAAATATTCAACAAAAGCCGATGTCTATAGTCTTGGAGTTATTGCACAAGAATTATATGATTTCGATATTTATGAGTAATTATACAAAAAATATATTATTTTTAAAATTAATATAAACTTTATTTTCAATATTAATCTACTCTATAGAACGAATCCATCAAAGAAATATGAGCAAGATGATCTATTGCTTAAATTTCAAAGACTCGTAAACCTATTCTATGCCATGATAGAGCCCAGGTATCATAAAAGACCCGATTGTGGAGCAATATTGTCTCAATATAAGGAGTGGTCAATAGATAGCAATGTTGTCATTGAGTGCAGAGAGTTTGAGTCAATTGTGGCTAAACTGAAGGCAAATGAAAACAAATTTTTCTACACTTTTTTGAACACAAAATTAGGACATTCTTTATAACGACTCAACTCTTCATTCGTTTCAATTAGTTTGTCTATATTTTTGCAAACATTTTTAATTTGTTATAAATTTTTGTTTCTTTTATTTAGTGTTAAGTCATTTTTTTTAAGAAAAGGACAGTTCGATTTCGTGCGCTCTGTGAGAGAGGACGTTCCAAATGATGTGTAGGAAAGGACTATCACAACAATACTTTCATTTATATTTTATCTAAACAATTATTCTTAAAAAATATCAAAAAATTCATAGCATTATTAACATTGCATTGACCTAAGAGTGTTAGGCTATTTACTCGACCTTGCTTAAAAATTGTAACACAGATTTATAATCGATATATAAAATAATTTAATTAAATTTTTCTAATAATAATTTCGATAAATATTTTGCAAAACTATTTGCATAAAAAGAAATGCAAACATTTTTTATCATATTTTCATTTAATAGAAATTGTTTGACATTTGCTTAATAGGAGTTAATATGAAATAGTGTTAAAGTGTTTGTCAATTGGGAATCGATTGAAGAAAATGTTTTGTTTTGTAAACATATTTTAATTATTTTTTTCCCCATTTTTTACAAACAACTAAAACATATTGAAAATTGTTTTTATAGTTATCACAAGAAATGAATTCTTGTTTTAAGAGGTTTTGCATTTTTGTTGAAATGAATGTAATTTTCACTCAATATATGTTCAGATAAAAAGTTTTTAAACTAAATTGTTTGCTGAAAATAATGGTTAATATATACAAGATATTAACAAGGTTGTTCTGTCTCATTGGCTTCTCATATCAATTGTATAAAATAAGTCAAATATACCTATCATTCGAGACGACAACTAATGTTAAATATGAAGTCGAGGACTGGATATCATTGCCGGCGATAAGTCTGTGCTTCTGGAAGTCATGGCTATTAAAGCCACACATATTTAGCAAATGGAAAGACAGTTACGATTTGGAGCACAAGTACTCTCAGGGAAAGCAAACACTGGATGCATATCTGTTCGACAAAATCAATGCTCTTAGTGTTGGGAGTCAGAGGAAAGGCATTTTAAGAGCAGAGGATATATTCAAATGTGAGACCAATGGCACCGACTGTCAAACGATCGCACCGTACGTACAGTCCATAAGCGGTCCATCCGTTTGTTATACGATATTTGCACAAAATCACAGCCAATCCGATGGCAGGTTTGTGGTCAGGGATGTGGGCGCCGGTGTCACACAGAATAGGTTTGTCGATATTAAGAGTGAGAACAAACAGATCTCAGACGCGAAATCTGTGTTCATAACTGTCCACTCCAGACATACCCGGATCAGTGACTTCTTATCGAAGAACACACAGATATTTCTCTATAATAAATCACCGAACGGTGCCATTGGGTACACGAAGACAGTGGTCAGGTATATGTACAGACCCTCACAGAGTGACTGCTTTGAGGGACAGACACGCGATGAATGTGTGGTCGACTGTGAGGTGAAGCACACCCTAAATATCACCGGCAAATATCCGGCTCAGTATCTGAATCACGATAAGGAAAGTGAGCTTTTGTTCACGAGTGTCACGGAAATGGAGTATTTGAAAGCACTGGGCGTTTATGAGAAGTGCAAACGTGTTTGCAGTGATCGCACCGAATGTTACAAAGAATACTATGGCCTGAATCTGATTACAGTCGCTAAGAATGATAAAAATTTTACATTCAATCTTGTGGTGAAGTCACCCATACATCCGACCACTGTCTATGAGTTGTACCCGTTTATCCGTTTATCCTTTGTTCCCCCTGCACAGCCTTTCCAACGGATACGGCCAGGAGTAGTGGTTTTCACTCAAAGGTATGTACCACTAGGATAGGGTCACAGTTTTAAGAGGACACCCCTGGACCCTCCGAGGACTGTCATATCAGTGGTATATGATCAGTGTTCTACCTAAAGTTTCGACCCTAGGTTGAGGTCCGTGGACAGTCTAGCCCCAGTAAGCCTTCCCCATTTCATCACGCCCCTTAAAGGGGGTGACGAAAGGCGGTGCACCGACCGGGGTTCGATCCCACTCCCCTTAGCTTTGAATGCAGGCACTTTAACCACTATGCACTGCCTAAGGGTATGAGTTGTACCCAAAGATGCATTTCGAAGAATACCTGTGTCTTGTGTCCAGTATTCTTGGCCTTTGGTTTGGATTCTCTATAATAATATTCTCCGATTTCTGTCTATTTGTCTTCAAAAAAGTGAAAAACTTTTATATGAAAAATGTTTTCATTAATAATAATAATATTGTCCTTAAAATATATCATAAAAGTAACCAAGTTCATATTTGTGCTCCTAGACTCTAGGACCTAGTCGTTGTACAAAAAGTTAAAGTGCTCGTCAATTATCAACTATAATGAACTAATTCTTCATTTATTAACAGAATATTTATTTTATTTTTATTACAATAAATATTGAATTCATTTTTCATTTAATTCTCTTTTTTTCATAAATTCAAATAAATTTTATCAAAAATGAATTCAATTGGTTTTCAATAAAAATAATTTCCATTTTAATAATAACGATGTGTTTGTTATAGTACTGTAAATACGAGACAACCGATGCATAAGAGAAAAATAAGTTATTTTTATTAATGTTTTTATATATAAAATATTTTATTTCAAAAATCATAGACATATTAATTAATGTTTTTCTCTTTGAATAATTATTTTACTATCGATTGAATAAAAATTGTATTTTCACAAAACATTTATTAATATACGTTTTTTTTAAGAAAATGTTTCATTGATTTTTCACTCAATATATGCTCTCATTTATAATTAAAAATTAATTTGTTTTTTTTGAATTAAATTTGTTTTCAATGAAAGCATAGGTTATAAAAGTGTTGAGAAATAGAGATATTATTTATTGTAAACGTATTTCATATTCAATAATAATAGAGAAAATGATTACAAACGAAATGATTATAAACAAAAGTCTAATTTTTTGGTGAAGGGTCACATATAGCCTATGCCATTGAATGCCAAAGTGCATTATGATAGAAAACGATAGAGACGTACTTTATTGATAAACCCCTTCCACAGGTGGTTGTTTGCCAACAAATGCCAGTACTATATGCGCCAAATTTGAAAATAAATAGTAAAAAACATTATTTATATATTTTTGTTGAATTCCTTCATTTATTAATATGTTATGTTAGTTGTGAATGTTTTTAAACATAATTCAAATGTTTAATAATAGCCATGAATTACGTCTCTATCGTTAATATTATATTACTTTCTTGCATTCAATGGTCTATATATCAGCGTATATATGAGTCAAATAGTATTATAGATTATATTAAGATATTTTTCGTTTAAATGATAGAAATTTTCTTTTGTATTAATTAATATCATTAAAAAATATTATTATATTATTTGAAACATTAATTAGTTTTGAAATATTTTCTTAATAACAGTAATAACAGTAAATGACAGTAAATGACATTGTTTTTTAGTTTCGTTGATAAAGAACTGCATAAATAAAAATAAAAACATTTTATTCACAATTCATTTGTCAAAAAAGTCTGATTTCCATGAAATTCATTCATATTTTTTTGATCATTAAATTAATGTTAAAAATGATTTCATTGTTTAAAAGTATATCGAAATTGATTTGCTTTTTCGGAGCTATCTATCAATTATATAATATAACTGAAGTCTATCTCTCGTTTGAAACGACAACAAATGTTATCTATGAACAGGAAGTGTGGATCTCATTGCCGGGTATCAGCCTTTGCTTTGCAAAGACTGAAGCACTGAATGAAAGATCTCTGAATACGAGTCGTTTGGCGTATAATAACCAAACGCACGGCTCATATAATATCGAAGAATTTCGTCACGTATTCATAAATAGTAACAAAATTGGCAAACAATTTGAATTGCTTTCAAACGCCAATCAATTGCTTGAATGCAAGGTATATGTGACTGATAGCTACAATCCCGACTGCGGACTATTCGCCAGCCCTAAGCTCGGGGTCACTCCGGAGAATGTTTGTGTGAGACTCTTCTCACAGAATAGATCGGAATTGAATGATAAATATCTGATCAAAGATCTAAACAATGTTGTCATGCAATCGTATTTCATAACAATGAAGATACTATTAAACACCATGAAGACAGCGACCATGAATGTACACTCGCGGACAGCAAGGTTAACCACTGTTATAACGAAGAATTCACAGTCTTTTGACATTTTTAACAATAACAACAATAAGTCAATTGTTATTAATTACGAGAAAACTATCATTAAATATGACTTCTCGCCCAACAGTCGGCCCTGTTTTCACGGGTCGCTCACACGCGAGGAATGTGTCGCCGATTGTGAGATAGAGCGAAGTGTTCGTCAAATAAACAAATATCCCTATATTTATCTCAACTACAACACCGACAGCCCATTGCACTTCAGCACAGCCAGAGATGTGCTACTAATGACGAGATTTGCATTTCACGAGAAATGCAATCAGTTTTGCAATGAAAACACTGAATGCTATAAAGAATATTTTAAAGTCAATTCGGAGACGAGATATCATGTAAAAGAAGAGCACATGAAAATCACAGTAAAATCTCCATCCGTTCCCGTCATCACATTTGAGATCTCTGTGAAGATGAAGCAAATTGAATACCTATGTTATATCGCAGGCATTTTCAGCCTTTGGTTTGGCTTTCATTTGGGACTCGTCTTTGATTTATGTGATTACGTATACAACAAATTGAAACCAATTTTGCGACGAATAATTGAATTCTTCTCCACACATAATATTATAAACCAGGTCTTTACTTATCGTAATAATAATAACATAGTGATTATAAGAAATTAATTGCATGATTTGAATGTAATTTATAGTGAAATATTATTTTCTAAAATCATTGTTAAACCTATCGACAATTGCAGCAAAATTTCATTTATTTATACATTACTAAAGCGTATAAATATATGTGATTATAAGACCCTTAATATTCAATATGATATATATTATAAAAGTCAAAAATATGTATTAATTATGTATTTTTAAAATTTTTATTTTAGCCGAAAATATATGAAATACACCACATATTCACTTCATATGTACTTTCAAATGCATTTCATTACAAATTATTGTTAAAAATTAGTAAAATATAAACAAATTAAAAATAAAGAGAATTTGAAAATTTTATTAGATATCAATGAAATATGATTAATATCTTGTCTTTAATTTACTTCTATATATTCAATTAAAACATACGGTGTCGATGGGGGAAGGGGTCATTGGAAAAGTATGTAGGATGGGAGAGGGGAACGGGCATAGCGTAAGTAAGTATTAATTTGTGAAAACATTGAATAATAGATATATAAATAACTTTTAAATTTTTAACAAACATTTGATATTTTTTAAACTTTTAACTCTAATCCAAAAACAGATTAAGAATGATTTCAATTAAATTGAACTGAGAGGGATCATAAACTAGCGCACGAATTTATTACCTCAATGACCTAGAGTGTTGTACAATGGGTGAGGCATAGGTGACAAACAAATTTCAAACACTCGTTGACGTACTAATCGATTGGCGCCTCAAATGAAATGTAATTCAAAGCTATTAAAATTCATTTAAATTTTCCACACATTACGAAATGGACAGTTAGAACAAGGGTGACCAACCGTCCAGATTTCGGCTGGACAGTCCAGGTTTTAAAGGTTCGGGGCATAGTCCAGGGAAGGGGTAACCCTGGACAATAGAGTGTCAAGGATTTTGAAAGCAATTATTGCATGAAATTTCGTATTCATTACTAATCAAAAAAATTCAAAAACTGTAATTAGATATCAAATAAATGTGAAATATAATAGAAATCTAAGCTTTTGTTAATATTAAAGACTGTAAATATAAAATAAATTTGTTTCTATGTATTGAATCACATAATAGTTATTCAATAATAGAGCAAAACATATGAAAATTATTTCATTTAATAATAATTTCATTTTATTTTTTGTATTAAATAATTTCAATAATTATTTTGTTTAATAATAATATTCTAAGTTATAGGGAATTAGATAATAAATATTTTATATATAATTGATTTTAATGATAAAAAAAACTTAATTATTTGAGAAAATATTGTTGTATTTGAATATAAATAATTTTTTTCTTAAACTTTTTTCGACTTCAAATTTTTGTTTTAATTATTTTAATATGAATTTAAGTGTTATACAACCTATTCTTAAAACGTCCAGGAGTTTAGAAAAATTTAAAAAATATGTCCAGGATTTGTTTAGGTTTTTATCGAATTTTTAGTGAAATGTACAGGTTTTGACAAAATGGAGTTGGTCACACTAGTTAGAACACAGATGGGCGTCAAGTATGGAAAAAAAAAATATTTGAATTCATTACAACTTTTGGATATTTAGTAAAATAAACATAAATTCAATTCTTTAAATACAATGTCAATAATAATTGTTTTAGTCTTACTCTCGACAATAACGTCTCTTAACTGTGAGAATGTTTTTCTAAATCAAAACTATTTTAATATATATTTTAAATAATATTTAATTTTAAATCAATTTTCTAAACTAAATATACAATGATTTGTTTATATATATATTTTTAATACTGTAACTCACCCTTACCTTGGTGACATTATTAACGAAATAATCCTTATTATATCACCATTGCTCAAAATGAGCTAGGTCAAGGAGGTATTCAGCAATTTGCTCAACTGCTCCAATTGTGCCAAACGGCAAACATCATCTGTACCCTACCTTCACAAAATATTATCAACACCTGTACCACCCCTTACCAACTCTGCAATTTGGCCCTGGGGCTCAATGTCGGAATCTGTTGCCCGACGGTCTGCGGGCTGCGATGTCTGTAATGAATAACCGAAAATAAAAAGCAAATAAAACAGTTTTGTTGAATAATTTATTTTTGAATTTTTTTTTATACAAAACAATTATATTCATTGCATTGTTGAGCCGTTCCTTAGAGTATACAACGAGTATGGGTCGGGAGTAGACATTGAGTCCGCTTTCAATAGTACCCACTTTTCGTCTCCGGTCAAAAATAGCTGAAGAAATGGTTCGGTTTTGTGTCGAATGAGCACTGAATTGCATATCGATTCGCTTTGTCTTTTTTTCGATCAATTCGCGTCGAACCCATTTTCCGGCTCTACTCCACTTCCCGATCAATTGGAGCTGAGTCCGACCAGTGTTGGCACTACATTCGAGTGTTGTTGACATGTCTTGACATAATATGACAATTTATATGCTATGCCATTTTTCTATGCCATGATAGAGCCCAGGTATCATAAAAGATCTGATTGTCGAGCAATATTGACTCAATATAAGGAGTGGTCAATTGATGGCAATGTTGTCATTGAGTGCAAAGAGTTTGAGTCAATTGTGGCTAAACTGAAGGCAAATGAAAATCAATTTTTCTATACTTTTTTTAACACAAAATTCGGACACACATTATAACGACTCATCTCTTCATTCGTTTCAATTCGTTTGTCATTATTTTTGCAAACATTTTTAATTTGCTATAAATTTTTGTTTCTCTTATTTAGTGTAAAATCAATATTTTTTAAGAAAAGGACAGTTCGATTTCGTGCGCTCTGTGAGAGAGTTCGTTCCATAAGAGTGGTAGAAAAGGAACGTTACTTTCATTTATATTTTAACTAAACATTTATTCATAAAAAATATCAATAAAAACATTGCATTATTAACATTGCATTGACATAACAGTGTTAGGCTGGCACTGGTACTTTTTTCTATTGTTATTCTGTTGTGTAAAATATATTACTCGACCTTGCTTAAAAATTGTAACACACTTTTATAATCGATATATAAAATAATTTAATTTAATTTTTTTAATAATAATTTTGAAAACTATTTGCATAACAAAAAATGCAAACATTTTTATCATATTTTCATATAATAGAAATTGTTTGACATTTGCTTAATAGGAGTTGATATGAAATAGTGTTAAAGTGTTTGTCAATTGTGAATCGATTGCAGGAAATGTTTTGTATGTAAATATATTTTAATTTATTTTTTCCTTCATTTTTTCAAAGATGTAAAACATATTGAAAATTGTTTTTTTAGTCATTATCACAAGAATTGAATTCTTGTTTTAATAGGTTTTGTATTTTTGTTGAAATGAATGTAATTTTCACTCAATATATGTTTGAATAAAAAATATTTTAAACAAAATGTTTGCTGAAAATAATGGTTAATATATACAAGATATTAACAAGGTTGTTCTGTCTCATTGGCTTCTCATATCAATTGTATAAAATAAGTCAAATATACCTATCATTCGAGACGACAACTAATGTTAAATATAAAGTCGAGGACTGGATATCATTGCCGGCGATAAGTCTGTGCTTTTGGAAGTCATGGCTATTAAAGCCCCACATATTTGCCAAATGGAAAGACAGTTACGATTTGGAGAACAAGTCCTCTCAGGGAAAGCAAGCACTGTCTATATATCTGTTCGACAAAATCAATGCGCTTAGTGTTGGGAGTCAGAGGAAAGGCATTTTAGGAGCAGAGGATATATTCAAATGTGAGACCAACGGCACCGACTGTCAAACGATCGCACCGTACGTACAGTCCATAAGTGGTCCATCCGTTTGTTATACGATATTTGCACAAAATCGCAGCCAATCCGATGACATGTTTTTGGTCAGGGATATGGGCGCCGGTGTTACACAGAATAGGTTTGTCAGTATTAAGAGTGAGAGCAAACAGATCTCAGACGCGAAAACTGTGTTCATAACTGTCCACTCCAGACAGACCCGGATCAGTGACTTCCTATCGAAGAATTCACAGATATATCTCTATAATAAATCACCGAACGGTGCCATTGGGTACTCGAAGACAGTGGTCAGGTATATGTACAGACCCTCACAGAGTGACTGCTTTGAGGGACAGACACGCGATGAATGTGTGGTCGACTGTGAGGTGAAGCACACCCTCAATATCACCGGCAAATATCCGCCTCAGTATTTGAATTATGATAAGGAAAGTGAGCTTTTATTCACGAATTTCACGGAAATGGAGTATTTGAAAGCACTGGGCGTTTATGAGAAGTGCAAACGTGTTTGCAGTGTTCGAACCGAATGTTACAAAGAATACTATGGACTGAATCTGATTACAGTCTCTACGGTTAAGAAAAGGTTTGCATTCAATCTGATGGTAAAGTCACCCATACATCCGACCACTGTCTATGAACTGCACCGGAAGATGCATTTCGAAGAATACCTGTGTCTTGTGTCGAGTATTCTTAGCCTTTGGTTTGGATTCTCTATAATAATATTCTCCGATTTCTGTCTATTTGTCTTCAAAAGAGTGAAACTCTTTTATAAGAAAAATGTTTTCATTAATTATAATAATAATAATAATATTGTGCTTAAAATATATAATAAAAGTAACCAAGTTCATATTTGTGATCCTAATGCTTGTACACAAAGTTCAAGTACATGTCATTTATCAACTATAATGAACTAATTCTTCATTTGTTAACAGAATATTTATTTTATTTTTATTACAATAAATATTGAATTCATTTCTCATTTCTTTGTCTTAAATTTCAATAAATTTTATCAAAAATAAAATTCATTTTTGTTTTCAATAAAAATAATTTCCATTTTAATAATAACGATGTGTTTGTTATAGTACTGTAAATACGAGACAACCGATGCTTAAGAAAAGTATATTTTAATTAAGTTTTTGTTAATAAAATAATTTATTTCATTAATGACAGACATATTAATTAAGGTTTTTCTCTTTGAATAATTGTTTTGGTAATGAAATAATTCATTGATTGAAACAAATATTAATTATTGCAAAAACAATATAATAATTATTTTCCTATCGATTGAATAGAAATTGTATTTCAAAAAACATTTATTAATATATGTTTTTCATACAAATAATTCTGTTCTGACATTTATAGAGAATATATTGTTTTAAATAAATGTTTAACAGATTTTCACTCAATATATGTTCGGATAAAAAGTTTTTAAACTAAAATGTTTTGTTGAAAATAATGGTTAATATATACAAGATAGTAACAAGGTTGTTCTGTCTCATTGGCTTCTCATATCAATTGTATAAAATAAGTCGAATATACCTATCATTCGAGACGACAACTAATGTTAAATATGAAGTCGAAGACTGGATATCATTGCCGGCGATAAGTCTGTGCTTCTGGAAGTCATGGCTATTAAAGCCACACATATTTAGCAAATGGAAAGACAGTTACGATTTGGAGAAGAAGTCCTCTCCGGGTATGGGTTATCTGTCTGAGTATGTGTTCGACAAACTCAAGGCATATAGTATTGATAGTCAGAGGAAAGCATTTTTGAGCGCAACCGATATATTCAAATGTGAGAACAATGGCACCGACTGTCAAACGATCGCACCGTACGTACAGTCCATAAGCGGTCCATCCGTTTGTTATACGATATTTACACAAAATCGCAGCCAATCCGATGACAGGTTTGTGGTCAGGGATGTGGGCGCCGGTATCACACAGTATAGGTTTGTCCATATTCTAAGCACTACCCAATATATTGCAAACGCCAGGTCTTTGTGGATAAACGTTCACTCAAGACATACCCGGATCAGTGATTTCCTATCGAAGAGCACTCAGACCTTAAACTATTATAACACACCCTATGGTCTGATTGAGTACAGGAAGACAGTTGTCAGGTATAGGTTCACACCCGTCAACAATGGCTGCTTCGATGGACAGACACGCGATGAATGTGTGGTCGACTGTGAGGTGAAGCACACCCTCAACATTACCGGCAAATATCCGATTCAATACTTGAACTACGATAAGGAAAGTGAGTTAATGTTCACGAATGCTTCGGAAATGGAGTATTTGAAAGCACTGGGCGTTTATGAACAGTGCAAACGTGTTTGCAGTGATCGCACCGAATGTTACAAAGAATACTATGGCCTGAATCTGATTACCGCCGCTTCTGATGATAAAAGGTTTACATTCAATCTGGTGGTGAAGTCACCAATACATCCGACCACTGTCTATGAACTGCACCGGAAGATGCATTTCGAAGAATACCTGTGTCTTGTGTCGAGTATTCTTAGCCTTTGGTTTGGATTCTCTATAATAATATTCTCTGATTTCTGTCTATTTGTCTTCAAAAAAGTGAAACTCTTTTATATGAAAAATGTTTTCATTAATAATAACAATATTGTGCTTAAAATATATAACAAAAGTAACCAAGTTCATAGTTGTGCTCCTTGACCCTGTATACAAAGTTCAAGTGCTCGTCAATTATCAACTATAATGAAGTAATTCTTCATTTATTAACAGAATATTTATTTTATTTTTATTACAATAAATATTGAATTCATTTATCATTTAATACATTATTTCATTGAAATAATCAATAAAAACAAATATTATGTATGAGTTAATATCGGTGCCAAAGGAATGGCTGAATTCATATATGAAACTATGAATGAGAGGATAATCGCTGACCAATGATGTGATTGCTATCATATGAGACAATCGATGGCTTCGATGACTTGTTATAATAATTTGTATTTTATTTTCACTCAATTAATAATGAATACAATAATTATTTTCATATCGGTTGACATAAAATACCCTTTCCTTTATTGAGGTATTGAATGTCGAAGTAATAAAACGAATGCAATATATCTGAAAGTAATTCAAAACCAAATAATATCTCATTTTATATAAAGCCAAACATTTGTGGCATTTGTTTCAAAGCAATGAATGTTTTCATTGAATTCATCTCTTTTTCGACAATTGTCTCCATTTGTGTTGGGGTCACAATTAGACACTACCCCAACATAACTGTCCCTCACTGTGGTATTCAACGGACAAGTAGTCTCACAAACGATAAGTGCTTTGAATGGCATAAAAGCATTGATATTATCAATGGTTTGAGATATGGAAAGATTGTCTCAAAAGAGGAGATGCCGTTCACGGCATACATTGATGTCAAGTATGGATGGCTTGGATTGAAATATCTGTAAGGAATGGTTGAAAATAATGTTTCATTCATTTATAATAGACATTAATGTCTTAAATATCTTTCAATTGTTTTAATTCATTACTTCTTGTTCTTATTCTCAGTCGATGTTCCGGAAGTATACTAAACAATCACTGGATAATAACTGCCGCCCATTGTCTCAGGTGAGCAATACTTGCATTCATTCTCATATTATTACTCTTAAGTGTTGTCCACAATTCGGACATTGATTTGATTCTAGCATATAGTGAGTGAGAGAATAGTCATTCGATAGCATTGAATGTGATCTCAATAGAGATGTCATATCAGAGAGTAATTTGAATATGAATTTCATTCAATATATTAAACATTGTTTGAATTGATTTGAAAATTTTGATTTCTTTTCCAACAGTTGTCTCGAAGACAAGTCATGTTCTGCCAGTGATTTCAAAATATACCCGGGTTTGAGGGATAAGGAGGAAATGGGAGAATATCACACGATGAAGAGAGGGGTCAGTTATCTTCATTATAGACCAGGCTCTACTTCAGGTGACATTGGGTTAATAGAGTTGAATAAAGGCATTGAATTCATAAAGAAATCCAATTATTATCAAATAAATGCCATTTGTTTACCGGAACCGAAAGTGAGGAACAGAGAGAAAGAGTACGCCATTGTCGCCGGTTATGGTATGGTTGACAGACATACCAGTTCTCGGTATTTACGAATGGGTTTTGTTGTGGTGGACGACCCACTACCTAGTGATACACGTCCCCGACTCGACATAAATACCATTAACGCAAAGGGGGCGTCCTATCCATACCCGGTCAGTCAATGTCTGTTATATCTATATTACACTCCATTCAAAGTTCTGTCAAAAAAATCCTATATTTTATGAGTGATTAAAATCGATAAAAAATATCTTAAAAGTTTGACTCAAATGAAAGACAAAACATTTAAAGAATTTTTAAGAATTAGTTATTTTTTACGTAAATTAATTCAATGTAAATATTCATTGAACCCAAGGGTGACTCCGGCTCGCCGTACATGCAGTACGACTTGGGTCGGGCCGTACAGATTGGTGTTCATCATGGAAGGGTTGATTTACCAGATGACGAAGAGGACACTTTACCCCATTCATCGGCCGCTGGAATGTATGCCTTTGTTCTTTGGATCAAATGTGTGGTCACCGGTAGTTGTGAGGAATGTGGTCTTCAATGTCAAAGATATGGTATTAATGTCTAATCAATGAATAGATTGTTTTAACTATTTTTCAATACATTATTGAATCGTTTTTTAGTTTTTTTTATATTTAAAATAATTTTGTTTGCATTTTCTGTTGAGTGCTATTCTTATGCGTATGACTACAGCACCTGTACTGTACTCATTGATTCCTCTCATACGGATAACTCAGAACAGAATAACATTGAAAATAATGTTTTGCTTTATTTATATACAGTATATATAAGTTAATTAACAATAATTTTCATTTAAAATTAAATTCTTTATTTGTTAAAAAATTGATAAAATTCTTTATAATATTTTTAATTGTTTTTTCAGTTTTGTTAAAAATATTTATAATCATTCAATAATAAAATAATGCGATAATCTGTTATCAATTATTTATTAATTTAATTCAAGTATCAATATTTCAAGACATCCTTGTTGTTAATACCCGGATTAATTAGTGTTATTCTACAACAAAGTGTTTGCCTTTAATCACTTCTTAGCGCAAAACTGAACACAAAATTCATTGAATTTAATAATTATTTATTAATTTGTTTTCAATTCTTATTTAATTACCATTTGATTCAATGATCGCTTCAGACATTTCAAGCATATTATCAGTCGTTTGACGATTGTATTCTTCAATCCCTTTCCTATAATGTCTTCGCTTTATATACATTATAACAGCGAAAGTAAATACAAATACTGTCATCAAAACAATTACTCCAGAAATGATATAAACGCCATTTCCTGTGTCGGGTTCATCTAATTCAATGGCCTCAAAATGATTGCATTCCACCAGAAAGTTTGTTTGAGCGGAAAGTCGTAAACTATAGTCCAAACTGTCTTTCTTTAGGGAAACATAATTTGGATATATTTTGGCCACAGAATTGATTTCATCCACATCTCCATTGAGTGTCATTATTGCAGTGAAAGTGATTTTTGAAGACATTTTGTGACAATAATTAAAACCATTTGACATATAATTCTTGTTTGCTTCGAGTTTTACGATTTTGTTCAAAGAATAGGTCTTTTTAGTAACACTTCTCAACATTTTTTCACTGAAAACCTAATAATAAATAATTATTAATTAACACATTTTTTATAAAAAAATTCATTTACAGCTTTTCAAAAAATATAAGCACTTTTTGCAAGAATTTAAGCACTTTTTCCTATTCAAGTTCAATGGCAAAAAGTGCTTAAATTCTTGCAAAAAGTGCTTAAATTTCTGCAAAAAGTGCTTAAATTTCTGCAAGAAGTGCTTATATTTTTTGAAAAGCTGAATTTGTAAAATATTTTACTTTATTTTCATTATTTCCAATGAATTCAAACCGATTGCCATTTATGTTCAATATTACGATTTTGTCTTCTATGGGACAGTATAGATACACAGTAGATGAAAGGTCAATTTTGAGGTTAGGGAACAAACTTATAAAGAGGAACACGTGCTCAGGGACAATTAACTGTATCACTTCATCTACTGATAGAGTTTTGTTGAATTCCTTTAAATAACTTTCATTTCGTTTTGCAATGAAATCATTTTCAAAAAAGTTATTCTTTTCAAATTCTGGCGATTTCTATAATTATGAATGAATTATAAAATTATTAAAACTTTTAACGAATATATGAATTGAATATATTTTTGTAGAATTATTTAGTTTTCTTTTACATATAATTTGAATATATTGAAAATCTATTTAATAAATGCAAATCAAATACTGTAATTAACAGTGAATTGCATTCAAATAAATTCAAAAATAATATTTTTTAAAAATTATAAATTTTTTACAAAGTATTACTAAAATGAAAGTTTTAATTAAAACATAAGATATAAAAAGTTATAAAAATAGAATTAATACCAGATCTAACGGAGTGATCAATTTGAAACTGTGCAAGGTTGCATTTATCTTGTAATACCTGTGCTGGCCATAGGTTTGTTGTAATGTTAAGAACCATATAATACCTGCACTAACAATAAATAGAAATAAATTCATATTATATTCACTTATCACTGAATAGGTTTTGACTCTAAAAAAAGTTTCATTCAATTAATGAATGAATTGTTTTTGACAAACATTTTCATCAAAACTATTGGTCTGTAATTAAATTCTGATTATTGTTGATCTGAATAATGAATTAGGAATTTGTTGTCGTTTTAATTGTTAAACAAATTCACAAATAATATAATCTTTGAAAACATTGAATGAAATGAAAGACATTTAATTGCACTTCTGTTGAGGGATTGAATCAATAGGACGACATCCGATCCCCGGAAGACGACTTTCAGACAATTTGTTTATGAATTCTTAATAATTAATTCATTTTAATATTCATAACAAATAGAGCTAAAAATTCAGGGTAAGAACAGAAGAGTAATTCTATTTTTAAGGTCTAAAATATTTCTTATTATTCGACATAAGAATAATATTTCAAAATAAACAATAATTTGAATAAAATATTTTATATCAAAAATTGTTTTAAAATCAATGATTGAATGAAAAATATTTTTACAATTGATTTATGAAATATAAAACTTGTATTCAATTGAAGGCATTCTATAATGAAAATATTGACACATTTTTTGCATTCATTTCAATGATTACAAAACATATGAAACGAAAAACATTTTAAATAAAATTATTTTCAATTTTTATTAAACACTTGAAATGAAAATAAAAATCATCTCATCCTAGGCCTCAAGCTATACGCGTCACCGCTAACTGTCGAGCATACCGTCAGGTGCTCCTGACCTATGCTCACAGCCATACACCGTTTGTCGGTGAGTGGCGTCGGCTGTAGATGACCGGCCGCTGTGTCGATCAGTAAGGCGTTGTAGGAAATGGCGTTCAAAAAAAATTTATAAACTTTTATTCAACAAAATTTGTCAAAAAAAAATGTCAAAAAATCTTTGCATTAATGATCAGAAGTCATAAAATCTGAGCCGACATTATATACCAGTCCGCCATCAATGGCTATATTGACACCAGTGATGAATTGGGCATCACTTGAGGCCAGGAATAGTACACCTTTGGCGACGTCAATGGTCTCACCCACCCGTCCAAGAGGTGTGTGACCGACAATCCTCTTCACAGTCTTCTCATCCGACGCCTTCGTATTGATAGAGCCGGGACTAACGGAGTTGACTCTCACCCCCAAAGACCCCAATTCGTTGGCCAACACTTTGGTCGTCATCTCCAGTGACTGTTTGGCCACTTCGTAGGCGAGCATTGATTTTTGCTATACATA
>JAQIXR010000959.1:0-17028 GCA_034700825.1 Quadroppia sp. Gr-Ori-00064
TTTATAAAAAATAATTAAAATAAATATTTTTAAAAATTAAATATCATTCGTACAAATTTTATTAGCCATGACGTTACAGTAAGAGCACTGGTATGCGATTATTTGTCTTTTGATATACACTTTAAATGAAATTATTTGTATTTATTGATTAAAATTAGATTTTTATTTCCAAAAAAAATGTCAAAAAATCATAAAATAATAGTTTAAAATAAATTGATTGAAATTATATTAAAATTAATAATTATATTAAAGTCATACGAAATGAGTAGAAATGCGGGACAGTTGTCATCATCCATTCCCACCTTTCCAGTTGTGGTCACTTTTTGACCACAAATTCTACTCTTAAATGACTATAGAATTAAATGCAAACCAATTGTGAATAAATGAATTGAATTGAAATAAATGAATGAATAATGAAATGAAAATAATGTCAAACACCAAATGATGGCACACTTTGGCTACAGATAGAACAGACTTCCACTCAGACTAGGCTGGAATGGACGGTGAAGTGCTGTTCCGGTCAGGTATGCGAGTTTGTGGGCGTACTGACACGGCGCCGGTACACGAATCGTGCCCTAAGAGGAAGGGTTGGTTTGATTGGTTGAAATGATAAATAGGAAATGGATTTTGACTTACGATCCAATTGTAGTAAAGATGAGTCAATTTGTAGGCCAACTGTTGGTGTCGGTGCGGCGCCCAATTGGTGTCGTCCCTTATGATGTTATACATGGTTGGGGTCACTGTTCCCTGTTTTACGGACTGACTGATCAGATAGAAGTCGTATCGTTCGGGTCTAGTGACCACTTGGTCGATGACTGTGCCGGGAATGGGATTATTGTACTGATTGGGAGACGTCTTCAGAAAGAATCGGCTGTTTATGCGTTTCGTGACAATAATGAAACACAATTTGATGGTCGCTGTACTGAACAGAGTTTTGATGCCGTCTTGTATTTGTTTCAACTCATATTCCCAGACGTATTCGATGTCACCTTCGGATACGCCGTCCCTATACATGACGATCGTTTGCGGAGGCCTTGAATTCAATTCAAAATAACGTTTTAAACCGTCTTTTGAGTAAAAAATAAAAATTAAAAATCAATTTTCAATTCAATCACCGATTGATTTGTCATTAATTTACTCATAAAATTCATTTTGAAATTATTGGACAACTCTTCGCGATTCTTGTGGGGAGAGACACATGAATACCATTTGGTTAGTGTTTGGTTTGTGCTGCAGACGAACGCACCGATAGATCGCTCCCTTTGAGCGCTGTCACGGTTCACATCAAAGCCAGCGACCATCAGGTGTGGAGGCTTTTGGACAATAAGATTATAATGAATTCATTTTCAATTTTGTTGTTAACATCACTGACCGGAATGTCGAGAACCCAGGGCTCGGCCCCAAGTTTGCAGGCCATCTGAATGCCAATCTTAGTGCACACCGACATCATCATCTGAGGCTTGGAAAATGTCTTCATGACCACCAATTGTGATGCCATTGGATGTTCGCAGCAAAAGATCTTTTTGATGGCATCATATCGTTCTTTGTTGTTATTGGGAAGAATGGCAACAATTATCTGACAACTCGGAGGCACGGCTTTGGACGCCTCCACAAAAGTCGACGTCCGATCGTTGTCCAAGATATGGACCTTCGGCTGAGCGAGTGTCACACCCATTGGCGGACAGACCCTATTCAGTGTGTTTATAAAGGAGTCGACACATCTTTGGTCTTTATTGGAACAAATTATGGACCAATTGTTGACATTCAAAGCACTAAACATTGGTTTTCCGCGAATCTCTTTACTGAAGTCACCACTCCTTTGATCCCAATGTACACCCGTTTGCAACGTCTGGCCGTGCATTAGGATTGGTTCGCAGTCGAGCACTCGTGCCGGCACTTCCACCAGATTGGGATCGAAAGCCAGACCCCATTTGTTCATCTCTTGTGCGATCTCGGGATGTATTGCCATTGAATTGATGAATCCATTCAAATGGGCGACTCTTCGGTTCGGGTCCTGTTGTGTGCTTCGAGTCAACTGTTGTCTAATTCTGAAATCGTTGGCCATGGAGTCAGATATTCCGGTCATATTACACAATTCGGGCACAAGTAGTATCTGATTGGTCTGACCGGCCCTTTGGTCTCTAATGCTCGGCAATGCTATCAACAATGGCTGCGATTCGTCTCTAATCGGAGGAATGTTTGGATATTGTCTCCGATAGTAGTCAATGAATGTGGTGTTCGTTCCCTTCCAGTCGAAGGTTGACTTCGGATTCTTATCAAAGGCCAAGTCATCTATTCTGTAGGTCTTGTTATTGTATTGTGTGATAACAATACTGCCCGTCAGCTCACGTCTGGCCCTGTCGTTGAAGTCACGTCTGTCGTGAAGAGAGCCGTAGAGGTCTCTGAGATTCTGAAGCACAGAATCCGAACGTATTATCTTATGGACGGTGTCGGCGACCATAAGAATACGGTCGCCGTCGTGTCTGTTGATGGCAGTCAACAGGCCCTGAAGCACTTCCAGTCTGTGCTCAGGGATTTGGTGTCTGGTCTGAGGGTTGAAATAATATCTTCCGATTAGATTCCATCGCAAAAGTCTTAAATTCTTCCGCATTTGAGTGTTATATAATCTGAACATTTCGTTGTGACCCCACCCTATCTCACCGACCCTTCGCACTCGGATCCTAACTCTCGACTGGTCTGTAGTTCGCGTCGCATAGAAATGGGTCTCTTCTGATGGCAAGAGGACAGTCGACTTCAGATTAGACATACCATCGAAGAGTATGCGATCGCTAAACGCCTCCCGAATGGCCTGATTGTAAAGCAAGCCTTTCCTTACGATCGAGGCCTCGACCTCAGGCTCAAAGTCTATGTGATAGTCATAGACAACAGTATTCTGTGGTGTATTCAACTGGAAATAGTTGGCCAAAACTGTCACACTTCGACCACCCGTTCCCTTCTTAGACGTCAAGTTTGATGGTCTCGTCTCTACTGGATGTCCTCTATAGCCAGCCCTACCCCTCACCGAAGAGCCATTGCCACCGTTTCCACCGTCAGAGCCGTTGCCATTACCACCGGCACCGGTATGTTGACCAATGGGTGTCGGCATTGATTGCTGTAATGATCTTATGTCAAAGGCTGACACCTGTTCCTGAGACCCACCACCCGGTGCTGCCCTTCCCCGAGCCCTTCCTCGAGATCTGCCGATGTCTGACATTAGAGTCTAAGTTGAGATACAATTGAATGAAACGTTTAATTCATTTATTTTTATCATTGAATTCAATGAAAACAATGACTTTATATATAAATATGAACTGAATTTCACTTACATTTGGATTACAATTATTTGTAAATAAATCAAAAACTTTAAAACAAAACAAAAACTCGTTTTCAAATCAATGACAAAATGTTTGTATTTTTGTTATTGTTTTCATATATAAAATGTCACCCCTTTTGGGACAGTAGGTATTGGTGTGCCATCTCTTGAGGGCCGGTATGTGTGCGGACAAAGTGTTTGTTTACATGAGTTGATGGCAAGACATGGCAAAAGGGAAGTCAAAGTATGTGACCTAAGATGAAGACATGATGTCTTTGGACCAATTGATGTCTTATGATTGATGTCCAATAGGTTTGTGATGGTATGGATCAAGAGTTTGGTCTCTGGCCATAAAGTGATTTCATTCAGACCAAGACTTAACGACAAGATCGAAGTCATGCGTTGGGATCCGTATAGTAAACAATTGTCTCAATGTCTTTCAATGTCTATAATCTTCATTTGTATGACCCGTCTCACAGTCGAGCGCTGGTGTGTATACAAAGAGTCGCAGAAAATACGCGGAGCTAAGTATTGACCACCGATTGGATCCATTGGTTCTTTGAATGTCATGTATTTTGTGTTCAATATCTCTATTAATATTAAATTATTGTAAAATCGTTTGCAAAAAACAAATGAAAAAACTTTTTATTTGACATTTGCTTACAAGACGTCCGGAACTGTTTGTCGAGGACATGGATCGAGTGCTCTGACATTGGATGCGAATAAAAGACTAAATTTAATGATTGTTTTGACAGACATTTCAATCAATTGTTTGCCATTTGTGTGGAAAAGGATTTTCTTTCAACAAGATATGGAAAGACATAAAAAGTACTCAATTGTAGACCACATGAGTACACAAAGGGCACAGGTATCCCATTCCTGTCAATGGCCTGAATGTGTAAAACTTGTCATATTTTTATATTTTGTTGGCCAGTCCTAATAGTGATGTCCTTAAGATTGATTAAAACTGTTTTGAATGAAATGTTTGTTAAGACTTGTCTTCATATCTCAATTGACGACAAATTCTTATCAATTGTTTAATTAATATATGATTTGATAACAATTCGATGCTTTAGTGGCAGTCAATTCACAGTCAATTCATGTCTTTCTCATGTCTTCAAAAAGTTTTCTTCAATTCGTATAACATTTAGAAATGCATTCAATTGTATTCAAAGGTCTCTTTTAAATCGATTGCTTTACAGTTGTCGAGCACTGAGACCCTGGGGTTATAGTGAAGAGGTTGTTGTCACTCAACGACTTGAGAAACATTTGATACAATTTATCATTTAATCGATGTTTGTATAACTCATGTAAATAGTCGTTAAAGTAATGCAAATATTATAATGAGTTTGAAATATGTGTTGAATTTGACTCAAATATTAGTAAATGTTTGAATGAGTGAACGAAAAGACAAACCAATGAATTAAATCTGTTTTCAATTCATTCTTATATAAAATGGTTTACAAGAGTAGACCCGTATCTACTGCTCCGCCCGAAGACTTTCTGTGCGGAATGGGTGGTTGGAGACCGGAATGGCTGCAACGGTTCGCCACAACGAAAATGTTTTTGCTTGTGTTCGGCATCACAGGTATCATACAGGGGGCGACCTTTACTTATTTGATCGCTTCCATAACAACACTGGAGAGAAGGTATGCGTTCGGGAGTAAAGTGACGGGACTTATACTCATTGCCGATAACTTGACATCAATTATATTCAACGCACTTCTCGGCTATTTGGCCACTCGTATGCATAGGCCCCGACTCATCGCCTACTGTATGCTAATAACAGTGTTGAGCTGTTATTTGGCTGCCGTTCCCTATTTCATATATGGCCCGGCAGTACATCTGCTCAACGATGACTATCAGCAGTCGTTGACTACGGGTGCTATCAGTAATAAAAGCATTGAATTCTGTGACACAAATAGAAGGCCTGACAGTGACTGTCAACACAGGACAGGCTCTAATACGGTGATCCCGGCCATCGTTATCCTATGGCTGTCCAGCTTTTGCAATGGCTTTGGTTTTGTGGCCTTCTATACAATAGGCGTTCCCTTCATTGACGACAACGTCAAGAAGAAGAACTCTCCGCTATATATAAGTAGACAATTGTTGGCCTCTCTGTCACCTCAATGTCAACCTCTCCTCCTCTCCAGGCATGACCGGTGCTCTCAGACTCTTGGGACCGACCCTTGGCTTTATGCTCTCGTCGTTTGTTTTGCGATACTATGAGAACCCGTTAAGTGAGTCCATATCTAACTGTCCTTTCATTCATTCATTCACAGCTGTTATCGTTGTTTCGGTCGTCAGTTGATCCGGGCATTAGTGACAGGAAGGACCCAAGGTGGATAGGGGCCTGGTGGCTGGGCTTTGTTATATTGGGCACTGTATTACTTGTGTTCACGACACCTATGTTTCTGTTTCCGCGACAATTCAAGAACACATCCAATACTTCACAAACGAAATCAAAGTCTCTTTTGAACGAAAGTCAAACCAATGCCAAAAACAATGAAAACTCGAGTTTAGTCAAAGAATATACCATTTTTTGAACCACTTTTGCAATTGTCTCAAAAATATTCTTCAGATCTTTGGACACGAATCAAGCGATTGATGAAAAATCCAATTTATGTCTGTTATGTCATCGGAACGAATGCCCGATTGTTTGCACTCTTGGGTTATATGACATTCCAGTCTAAGTATATTGAGTCCGAGTATAAAAAGTCCGCCTCTTCTGCAAACTTCTTCTCAGGTATTCATTGTTATAATTGTCTTATTCTTACTAACAATTGTGCTCTGACTGTGAGTGAAGGACTGGTAGGTATCGTTCCCTCTGCAATAGGTATATTATTAGGCGGTATATTCATCAGACAATTACAACCCGGGCCTCGATTTTTGACAAGTTTTATAACTGTTGTCGAAATTATTGGTACAATTGGTATAATGTCTGCTCTGTTCTTGGGATGTCCTGTCTCTCAATTTTCTGGCACACCATTAGACTCTCAGTAGGTTTTGCATTGATTTTGCAATTTTGGACACATTTTACAATAAAAAGACATTAGTTTTGAAATGCAGTCCTTATGTAACGACAACTGCATGTGTTCGACGCGTGTCTTCCAACCCATGTGTGGTTCGGACAACAGAACCAACTTCTTCTCTCCCTGTTTTGCCGGATGTGAAACACAATCTCTGATACGAAGAAGTGATGGAAAACCGAATGTAATGTAAATTCGACATTAAATTCATTCATTCACTGTTTTTGACAGCAATACTCGAACTGCCGGTGCATCGAAGGCGTGGCCACCGATGGCTACTGTGACAACAATTGCAATAATAATTTCGAAACTTATGTGACAATCCTAGGAATGGGTAATTTAATCGGAACTCTGGCCAAGACTGGCAATAGTATCATTTCATTCAGGTTTGCTTTTGAGAGAAATTGTTCACAAAATGTGATTTTTGACATCAATGACAGAATTGTCGATGAAATCGATAAGACATTTGCCATTGGATTAATGGGTTCTTTCATGTGTATCTTCGGTGAGTCTGTCCTCAAGTGTCTCTCTTATGCATTGCTAGTAATCTCATTGTTTTGATTCCCTTAGCATTCATTCCATACCCCTTAGTGTACGGCGCGATCACAGACGCTGCATGTCTTGTATGGGAAGAAAAATGCGATCAAAGGGGCAATTGTTGGATATACGACTCGACAAAGTTCAGGAACAATCTCCATGGCCTAACCCTTGCCCTCTATTTCATTGGCTCTGTGTTTGACATTATAGTTATTTTTCTCTCAAAACGTATTAAAAATCTCTATAACGACGGCATTGAAGAGTCCGGTCCTATAAATATGAAACTCAGAAATTTATCCAATGATTTAGACTCTGATTGACTCAAAAATTAGGCTAAGATTTATGTATAGAAAGTATAGAAAAATTCAAAAATTAAACATTTATTACATTTTAAAATTGAATTCAAATTTTCATTTGAAATACAATTTCAATCAATTGAATGATTACTTCTTTTAGTGAATTCATTCACCCAATGGACAGTCCGTTCTAAGTATGCAGTTTCGGACGCCTTTCCCGTTTTATTATAAGCACCAGAATATGTCATATAGTAGTTGACAGTCGTTGGTGGTATAGAATGAACAAGATCAATGTTTGGACACCCAATGTGTTTTATTCCCGACTCCAACACAAATATTGTATTAATAATAATAATATTTTTATTCCAGAAAAAAGTGATAATTTATACCCAGCTTAGAAATATTGACTATTTGTAACTCATTTTGTAATAGACGTCAAATAAATCATTATTTAATAATATTAGTCATTGTTTCCATTAATTGATTGCGATTTCCGATGAAAATGAAGGGAAAAAAACATTAAATATATTTTCAAAGGAAACCTTTGATCAAACAATATAACCTTGAACATACTCTTGGATACACACACTCTTCATTCAACTGAACTCAATTAAACATCCGTAACCTTCCGGCGCTTCTACTCATATAAACCAAATTTAAAAGCATTTCACAATTGATTGAATGATGACAGTCTGTGATCACCTTGCTATAAACAGCACCCATAGCACCCATGGTCATTTTCCTGCCACAACTCATGGCGTGTTGAATGCATTCATACATATCAGTCAAACATGGATTGCTTTCATAATAATTGTCTCATTCATTGACTATCGAAACAAAGGATTGATTTTAAATAAATGTTTTAAATGTTTTTCATTAATAGAAAATTGGAAAAAGTTTTGCAAAAGTGAACCTCAAAAGGAAAAGTCACTTCAGTTCTTAGATGGTGTCCGCTGTTGTGTAACCTTGTACACCTTATTTGTTCATTACACAATGGCCTTGACACTTATGTCACCTATGAAGACAACTTGGACAGTCACATTGGATCCAAGAGCTATAAACTTTGCGAGATTAGTGACGCTCACAACCGATATATCATTACTAATCAGTGGACTATTGTTTAGCAAAAGTTTTCTCAAAGAATACCAAAACTCAAAGAATTTCAATTTAATTAAATTCTATGTCAAAAAACTTTGGATTTTATTCATTGTCTATAATGTCGTGAATTTGGTTTTGTTGTGTCAATTGAATGGCAATTCCATTGCAATCAATAGAAGGGTTGAATTCAGTGATATAAGTGTCAAAACCTGGTTATTCAACATATTTTTTATGCATAACTATTTGCCAACAATAAGAAAGGTTAGTTTTGATGCTTTATATCAATTATTTTCATTGAAATCATAAAAATATGAATTGTTTTCAGATCTCTTTTATGTCGTTTTACTTTGCAATCTATGTTCAACTGATCTTGGTCAGTCCATATATAATGAAAACTCTTGTAAAGTATGCAAAAATACATTTGATATTAAATTCTCAAAATATTCTGGTCAACAGAGGTCATAGGAAAGGTGTACAACTGATCACCATGGTCAACATTGCCTCTTCATTGATAACATTTATTACCTGTCTCTCAATGAAGGGCTCGAACAGAAACCCAGACCCAAACCTGAGTCGATTAAAGTTTGTAAAAATCTTATTTCAATTGAACGAAATATTGACAAAAAAAATTCAGTTTATATTTAGATCATTACGAACTCATATACACCCGAACCCACACACGAATGACTGTCTTCTTCGTCGGTCTATATCTCGGATATTTACTCGAGATTTGCCCCGATTTGCAAACTATTGATCATTTCTTGTATTCTAATGACAAACAAAAATCAAAAATCAATTTCACTTTAAACACTCTGACATTCGTATGCATTTGGCTTTCAGTGAATCTTGATTTCAGCAAACCTGCCGGTGCTTTCATTGAGTGCATTTATCGGCAAATGTTTGCGCTTTCATTTTCACTGTTCATACTGTTCTCAACCTATAGTTCCAATCATCAAATTGTTAGACTTTTATCGGCAAAAATGTGGCAAATAATGAAAAAAATCAATTCATTGCTCATTTTAACGCATCCTTTAGTATTGATTGGAATAATTGATTTCAAATATTTTAACCCTTCTTTAAACAGACCCTTAGTTTTAATATATTTCATTCAATGTTTTTGTTTTAGTTTATTTATGTCTTTATTTCTTGAATTTCCACTCAATTCACTTCACGATTATTTGACTAAAAATTGAATATTTTTATCGTTTAATAAAACTAAACCTTTTTTTGTATATCCATTCAAATGAGGTTTTAATGAAAATTTATTTTAATTTTTAACACTTTATGAATAATACGGAAATGAGAGCACAGTTAGCATAATCTGGCGCTCAATTGGCAAACACATACACACGATGTCTGCGATCAATAGTTTATTTCGCACTACAATTGCTGTCATTATATCTGCATATTTGTCCGACTCATGTGACTGTCCGACAAATGTCGAGTACACGACCCGCCGGTGCTGGTCTTCTATCGCATGCTTTGAGGACTATCTGATCCAAGAGTACTGTCGTTCAGACTTTTGCATTGAGGCCAAAATTGATTCCGAAAAGACATTCAGTGGTTCTGAATATGAAAATATAAAATATTCAAACTATACGTTCAAACCGATACGACTGTTCCGATTCAGTCCCTTCTCGTTGAAAGCACTGCAAATGTCACTCTTCTTCACGCCATCAGAACTGGCAAAGTGTGGTATAGTTGTTAAACGTCGTATATATTACTTATGCGGTATTTTTGTGTATATATATTGTTCGCATAACCCGTCTCTAATAACCCTGTTTATCACGTCAGGCAATATTCTTGTGGACAACCCTGTGGTCACGGCTTGCAATTTCGTGAAAAAAGCCGAGTCTTTGACACTGACTGAGCGCTTGTTTTTCAGATATGGCTATAAAAAGATTAATTGCAGACAATTTGTGTACAGTGACTACGAAGACAATGAAGAGGCCATCAGTTATGAAACCAATAACAGCACTGGGATTGACATGAAATGACATTTCACTGACGAGCAGATGAATGGAAATTGAATTCAAATGACTTTCATTACAACTAAATATATGTCAAACACATTGAATGAGATTAATGTTCATTAAAATTGTGTATGAGTTGTGAAACTATCGAACTTTGAGCGCTCATCTGCTTTCCATTCTCACAATCAGAGCACTCGTATCCAACAGAGCAGATGTTGTCTTGCAGTTAAGGGGTAAAGGGGTTTGAGTGCATCTGAAAAATCTGTATTTCTTTATAACGTTAGCCAAACACAACTTAATAACAATTTGTGAGAAACGCTTTCCAATGCATTGTCGATGGCCAGCACCGAATGGCATATACGTGAACCGATACCTGTGCTCATCAGTTAGCCATCTTTCAGGTGAAAATTGATTGGCTTTTGGAAAATATTTTTGCGATTTATGCAATGAATACACCGGTATATAAACTGTCTGTCCTTTGAATAATTTAATTTCGTTGAGTTTGCACCTGAGGGTACAGTCTTTCACGGCTTCTCTTTGAACAATAGTGATCGGGGGTATTGTGCGCAGGGTCTCCATCACCACTGCGTTCAAGTACTCCAAAGAGAACACACTTTCATATGTGAGCTCTTCGTTATCTGTTGACAAGTTTTTCAATTCATTGTACAGTTTGTTCTGTTTTTTAGGATTCAAAGCCAATTGATAGATACAGGCGCTTATGGCACAGGTAGTTGTGTCGTAACCGGCGATGAAAAACAATAGCGTCTGTGCTATTATCTCATCATTGGTTAAACGATTGCTATTTTTCACATCTAAACAATTGCAAACAAAGATCAAATGATTTTTACCCCTTGATCATCATCATCATCATTACCTTGAGCATCATTATCACCAAATCCGACATTCATTAATAGTTGACTGAAATTTACATTATTTTTCATCTTTTCATCGTTTTGTTGTTTAATGAAATTCAAGCAAATGTTTGACAAATAATTAATTGAGATTTCATTGTATTTTGACTGAACTGCCAGTGCTTTCGACACACATGTCGGCAAAAGAGTTGACTTCAGGAAATGGATGACATCGATATCGAAAAAATCTTTGGCATAAAATATAAAATCATTGCCATTAAGTTCTGCACCGAAAGCACAGGTAGTTATGACATCCATAACATAGTGTCCAAAAGTATCTTTCAAATTGATCTGAGAGTCGGTTTGTGGTTCCAAATGATCCGTCAGATTATGAACACATCGACGAATGAGTGGTAAAATCGATTTGATTTTAGACACAGAAAATATGTGACTAATTGTGGTCCGAATTCGCTTCCAATCACTTCCAGAGGAATGTAAGAGATTTTTGTTGAATATCTTGTGTTTAGTTTTCAATGTTTCGCGAGTCATAAAAGTGTGAAACTCTTCCACAAGAATTGTTTTGATTGCATCCGGATCAGTGATGACCAATACAGGGCTGAGACCTATGAAAAAACTTTTAAAAAAGTGTTTTAATTTGAAAATATTTATCATTGAATTCTTACCCGAAATTATTTCCATATTTTCTAACCAATGAATCGTTCAATAGTTTTGTCGACTCTTTAGTCAAATGAAATAAAGATTTGAAATAATATTCAAAGTCATGTCCTTTGAGTCCAAGCGCTGACCAATAATTCAATTTGTATTTCAAATAACTTTTTATTAACGAAGAATTTGATTAACTTTTTGTACGATTAGACCAAATAATGAAAACAAACCTCAAAATTGCGACAATCATTACCAAGATTAAAGAGGAGCTCATAGTGAGGGTCGGGTCCACAACACAACGGCGTTTGAATTGTGTAACAACTATTGGAATCTCAATCATATGTGGAAATGATTGTCAAAAGTCATTGATGTCTACTTTCCTGATGTAAATGTCATTACTGTTGGCCTTGAATTCAATTCATTGGAAATAATTTTTATTGAAATAAAACATAAATTCAATTCAGTTATGACTGAATGAAAGGATCGATTTTATCCATATATGTCGTCAATATTTTGCTCATTTGTCTCATATTTTTTATGAATCTCTCAAACGGCGAATAACCAGATTTGAACCAAGAGTTCAAGAATCGGCCCAAAAACGTCTGTCCTCCTTTGAACTCTTCGGTGAGCACTTCCCAGGGCACTCGTACGGCGCGCACCAACTCTTTCATGAAGACAGTGGTGCCGTCGATGAGTGGTTTGAAGAAGCGAACCAACATATAGACAATTTTGTCCATCTGTTCTCTCGTCAGTTCAGTTGATCCCACATTTGGCACCAGAGGGTATGGCTGGTGACCGGCTTCCACCACAATTGCATCCTGGTGCTGCTGTGGCTGCTGTGGCTGTGGGTCCTCCTTCATGATGTTGGTCCTCATGACGTGCAAATGTGACACTTCCTCTTCGTACTGATCGAGCATCGCTTGGACATTGTCGCCACTCACCACTGTGGTCACCACTGTCACCATGGTCACCAAAGTGATGGTCAGTGAGAAGCAGCTCAAGAAGTTCAGTGACATTTTAGTTCAGTGAAAAAAGATATTTGTGAATAAAATTCAGTCTAACCTAAGCTAACCTAATCTGGATCATTGTTCTGCAATGAAAAAACACCTTTCACTCCATGTATGCCTTTATTGAGCAAATATGTCAATGAGAGACAGCTATGAAAAATGTCAGTTCAATAAACCTCTGCAACACATATATTGTCTCAAATAAACTGTTTTTCTTTAATGCAATTCTTAATCAAAACATACATTCATTCAATTCAGACATAATTGATTTGAATCGTAAAGTCATTTAAAAATTTATTTCTCTCTAAAAACATTACATTCGAAAATACTATACAATATTTCAGTGATAGATATTTAACCTTGCTCAAAATACAGGCGCCTATTTGTGGCCAGGGTGGTGTTTGTCGTCGTCGTCCTATTCAAATATGTATCAAGCACATCTATCATATTCTTGGTCAAGTTGTACACCTCTTTGAATGGCTCTGTGGCCGACCTGACCATCTCATTGGAGAACTTGGCCAAGAAGGCCATTGACCCTCCTCCCAACTGACCCTGGTCAATGAAGTCAACCCATCCGGTCAAGTTTATGGGTATACTGAACAAAGCGAACATAACGTTGAATATGAACAAGATGGAATTAAGCATTCCTCTCAGCATCTCTGCCACCACCGGCGCCAGTGGTGAGGGCTGACTGGGGGGCGGTCTGTTTGACCATCTGCCACTCGATGACACGTTCGAGGCCTCTGTCTTCAACTCATCCAACTTTAATTTGATTATTTTGATTCCCTTCAGATCTTCTGTCATTACATCTATTGTTTTCAAATGCAAAATAAAAAGCATAACAAATACTGTCTTCAAATCCATAGCACTTAATGAAAGCAAAAATGAATTCGTGTTCAGAGATAATGACTTGTATTTCACTGCACTTATGGCTCAACTCAACTGTCAATAAAACTATTAAACAAAACTTGATTTTCAGTATTCTTTGCAATAATGTGTTCAATAAAAACATATTTTATTCTTCAGACAATTAATGAATTTTATAAAACATTTTTTTGAATTATTTTTCTTCAATAACTCGATCTGTTGAGAGGTCTGGCCAGAGGTGGTCTAACACTGCTAGCACTGTCTGGAAAGCCATTTACTTCACTCTCAAAAGAGTTTAAAATGTTTTCTACGTTAGGCTTTTGATGGGGTGTTGTGACAGTCATTACTGGCCTCCACGTAATTGGTATCTTTGGCCCTGTATATCCTCCGGGTTTTAGCCAGGGTTTCATCCATTGCATCCCAGGCCTGAGTGCCTGAGACACCTGAGGATGATTGTCTTGTTGTGCGAACGAAGAAGACGTGACCAAAACTAAACAAATTATAGACAAAAATAAAATCAATTTTAAACTCATTGTTAATGTTCGCGAAAAAGGTTTTTCATGAAAATGACATTTCATTTATAATCACAAATGAGGTCAACAAATGTTCAACACTTCAGTTGTCATACCATTTATGCATTTATGGAATTCTTTGTAACTCATTGGAACTCCTTATCTCATACCTGAGCTCTTTTTCACTATATTTAATGATTGCAAAATTGTTTCATTAATTTAGACATCAATTTATGTCACATAAACCACATGACAATCAACTGAAAAGTTGTCCATAAAATGAAATCAAACCCCTTGTGACCCCCTTAGACCTTTGACACAATGTCTCTCTGATTATTACACGTCTATTATATCTCAATAAAAGTATTCATTTAATAACATTAAAAGCAATTCAAATCAATTCAAAGCAATTCTTCTCCTAATGTCCAGCACTGTATGCCTCGGATATTCTGTCGAGTCTTTTGGACACCTGTACGAGTGTGGCGAAGGGTGAAGTGTCAGGGTCAAAGAATTCACGTATGAATCGTACGTAGAAATGGTTGGGTCCGTACAACAGCTCCAGAGGACCACTCATTCTCGTCAACGCAGTCATCATATTCTGTGCGAGACATTCGCCAATCTTTCTCACATAATCACCAAGCTGATTCAACAATTTGGCCAACGCCTGACCCAACTGTGTTATGATGTCTGACTCCTGACGTATGGCCGCGGGCAGATGCTTAGCATGGTCACCGGCCAGTATATAGAGAATCTCATTGACGGGTCGGCGCTCGGCGTACGAGCCGTGATATCCTTGCGTCCATTGGTTTTGTCCCTTCAATATCGAGGCCTCCGATTCGTATTGATGTAGAATATCGTCCAGAGAACTACTGTTCCTTCCTGGCCTCATCAGCATATTGTGGCTCTGATCGGGCAGTCTCTGTACTTCCAGTTCGAATTGATTGAGAATCTGATCCAGACCTGAAGAGCCGTGAGTGAAGCCCAGCGCCGCCACTGCCGTGAAGGCAGTCATGGCTATGAATACCAATAAAGTCATTGAAAAAAAACAATTTAAACAACGTTTTCGTGGACTCAATGAAAATGGTTTTTTTGTGTGTTTTGAAATACACTTCATATGAATGTTTGTCTCATTGAATGCCATTATATATACCATTAATGAGAACTATAATCTTTGGTTAGTTTTTATATTTAGTTTACAAGTGTTGTCAAAACAATGAGTTCAATGAACTTAAATTGTCTTCAATTGTGACCAACGAATCCATTTTGAAGACAAAAAATTGCAATTCATTGCAAAAGATTTGAATGAATACAAAATTCAGAAATTATTTTGAATTAAAACTTTTAATAATTTTATTGTTTTTATTTAAATACAAAATAATAGACACAAATGTTATCTCGAAATGCATTCGAAAGCAAATATTTATTCATTTGAAAATCTCTTCAATAATTTGTCGTCGAATATATGTCAGAGATTTTATTCAATCTTTCGGAGACGTGTAATGTAGTGACAAAGGGTGACGTTTCAGGGTCAAAGAATTCGCTCAAGAATCTCACAAGAAAGTGTCTTGGTCCATATATTAGCTCAAGATTTGGTCTGATCTTGGTCATTGCCTTGATAGTAGTGTCCATGATACATTCTCCTATCTTTCGCACAAAGTCTGACAATTGTTGAACAAGTTTTGCAATGGATTTCAAAATCTCATTCAATGGATCACTACTTCCGACGCCATTGCCATTAGACGACCCCTGATTTGAAGGATTTTGTTGTTGACCGCCCCCTTGTTGCCCACCGCTGCCGCCCCCCAAAAGCGATCCAATGAGATCCCAAATGGGTTTGAGGGGGTCCTGATTGCCCTGTTTGGCGCCATCATGTGAGAGCAGAGGCGACAGCCCCTGACCAGTGGACGCCTCCAGTTCGTATTGTTGAAGTATTTGATCCATGGTTAGGTTCTGTTTGGACACTACATAGACGTCGGATTCGGGCAAACGTTGTACTTCTGATTCAAATTCGTTGAGCACCTGATCTATAGAGAAGGTTCGGTCAACTAATTGTTGTCCGGCGCTGACCACCGAAGCCAACAAAGCAATTGTTGTTAGCGTTAAATAAATCATTTCAAAGACAATCGTTTTCTCTTCAGTAAAACAAACCACAAATGAAATGAACTTTTTATTAATAGTTTGTTTTATACACTAATGATCAACAAATCAGGTGTTTGTTTGATAATTATATGAAACAGGGGTATGAAATACATATACATTGGAATGTTTTTTATTATTGAAATATTCTAAATTCCATTGAATACTGTATTTCCCTGAACTCTGTCATACATTTAGAACCAGTTCACTACAGAATATTCCTATGATCACAATTATCTTGGTCAAATATATTGGAAACGAGTTGAGTGAACTTAAAACAACAGATGTCTTATAAAAGTATAAAAACAAATAATTTCTGAAATATTTTTTTAGTAATTTTTGCAAAATTCAAATTCATATAAAAATAGTGAAAAATTCCATTAAATAATGGCTTTGAAAATATGTCTATTATTTGTCATTTTAATTGTTGTTTGTTCTGCCGCTGACACCGACGAGCTCTGGAGGCAAAAGGGTGGTTCTGGAAGTGGCTCAGGGGTCAAAGGTGGTAAACCTGGAACAAGTAGACCCACCACCACATCATCTCCAACAAATGAACAAGAACCTGATGATGAAGATAACGATGGCAATGGAAATAATGGTAATGGGAATAATGGCAACAATGGGAACAATGGGAACGGGAATAACGGAAACGGAAATAATGGGAATAACGGAAACGGAAATAATGGAAACAATGGGAACGGAAATAACGGAAACGGAAATAATGGGAATAACGGAAACGGAAA